>JBCAUI010499595.1:0-26625 GCA_038406195.1 Haplosyllis anthogorgicola | reverse complement strand
ATATCATATAGGACTTCATCATGTAGCATGACCTGAGTTGCAGTCAAGTTCAAATAATTAGCCACTTCTATAATCTGGTTTTGTTGTAGAATATTCTGTCATTGGAGTTCCCATAAATTTTGTTTGATTTTCTTTATATTTTTAGCATTGGAGAATACTCCCCAACCCATAATCCATGTCATCAGTCCAAATTGTTTTTGTCTTGATAGATGTCCGTGTAATTTAGGATACAAACAAACTCTGATCATCCCTTCCTTCATCTAGCTTAGGATGTTTGGTGGAATGAATGGTATGTGTCTGTGTATTGTTAATATACCAAATCATTAGGATAAACCGTAATAGAAACAAGCCCACCCATCGTAGTCTAAGTTCCTGTAAAACACAAAATAAATAAATTAGCAATCATCAAACCTATCACACAATGAGCTCCAGCAGTACCACTTTTCAAAGGAAAATCTTGTTTCATAGGGAATTCCGTGATGTCATAAGCAAGCACATGGCATGCATGCAGTAATGGCAGCCATTTTGGTAAATTTTGTTGTGAAAATGACGAAATAGCTTCTAACTCAGATCCAAACTAAAGGTAACAAGAATTCATTGTTTATTCCCTTTCCTAAGATAAATGGCCATAATTATGTGTGTTTTTAATGTCTGTATATTTATATAAATGTTTTCACTAAATTTTTACTTTGTTTCTATATTTTAGTACTTCCTTGGTTAGTATTTTGTCACCAAAGACAGCACTTAATATTTGTGTCGTATGTGCCAAATATTTAAAAAGGATATCCCAAATCCAGGTACACTTTTCTTTTTTTTAAACTGAAAACAAATTTCAAACCAAATATGAAATTTTACAGTTGTTCAGACATATATATAGCAATCCCCATTTCCATCACACAGCAACCCAATATTTATTAATTTTATCAATTAAATCCAGATTTGTTTGTGATTTATACATTAATTGAGACTTCTATTCATCTCATAAATTATTGCCAATTGTACTGGTATTATTTATAGTACTTTTTGTGCCTAAATTACTGAAAATCGTGCTAAGCCAAAAACACTTCGTAAATATGGTTAGATTTGGTAGAAAACTCTTCCACCTCGCATGTTTTCGCTTGTTCATATTAAATTAACACTGGAAACAGTTTAAATGATCAAATTACCCAATTTAAATGTAAATGGCCTAAATATAAGTACAATTTAGTATTACTTGCTTAACTGTTGCTTTCCTAATAAATTGCCTTTGGGAGGAGGTGGATGGCCCTGAAAAGGACCGTGAAATTTTAAAGTAAGTCCACCGGGGAACTTACATAGTGGAGCTGGTGCTGGTTTATTCTTCTTTCTTACTATGTTTGCCTTTCTCTTTGCAGGTATCTGTGGATTCTGTGATCTCTTTTGACCGGCAAACTGTTCTTTCTTTGGAGCCTTCAAATACTTCTCTTTCTGCAATACCTGATAGATGTCTTTTTCGTGTACCTCATGTAACTCGGACAATTGCTTCACTGACTGTACCTTCTGGATTTGGCCTGTCTGGTGCAAATAAGCTTCCAGGACTCTCTCACTGCATGCCATCAATAAACATACTTTCTTGGGATCACTGGTCTTGTCCATGACCCTTTTAACACATGTGGACATGGTTGACGGCACATCATCTACAGGTTTTCGAGTTTTGCAGACAGAGAGGATAAGCTCATCTTGCATCATTTCACCAGCTTTTGCTGCCAATTTTGTGTAGATGTTGGACTCTGCTTAATTTCAGCCATCTCCATCCACAGTTCTTGAACCTCACCTGCTTTTATTTCATCAAATGGATTTTCCAGCAAGTCAATCTCTTCCATGTCTGAGTCTGGATCTTCTTCTGATGACAAAGGCTCCGTTTTTACTTTGATGTCACTGCTTGCATAATGAATTGTCATAACAGGATCTTTTCCCTTTATAACTTTTGTGATGACACATTTCTGCAGAAGTGCTGGTTTCAGGCTCAGGCTCTTCCTTTACAGGTCCTAGAAGAGTTGGAGTTATTCTTCTTAGTGGTTTGTCAGCCCCGGCTGCAGCTACTTCATCAGATATTGGTGGGAAACTAGCATCCAGACTGCTTTCAATATCTGCTCCCATCAGTTTTCATTCACCCAAACGTTCAAAACGTGCTTCTTGATATGCCTTGAACTGTGCAAATAGAGCCCTATCTCATTCAGACAACTTACTCACTTCCTCTTCTATTTCTGCATCTGTCATCTGGTATTCTGGATGTAATTCTTCAGGTATGATAGTCTATTTGCTTCTTCTATCGTACGGTTTGAGCTTCTCTCAGCCATGACTGTGTGTTGTGAACTCTCAATTTAGACTGCTTATTTATGTCCCTTGTGGCTTGTTTTTATAGCTAGCAAATAAGTCCTTTTTATCGAGATGCTCATTGGTTAATTATTCCATGCATATGTATTGATGTATTGATGTATAAACATCAAACAGCAGACAGGTGTTACAGGTTAGGTGTGGCTTCCTAGAACTGTAGCATGTTGTACTGATGTTTAAACATCAATCGGCAGGCAGGCAAGCACTACAGCCTCTGCTCATGATGACATCACACATCCTGGGTGGTTGCCAGCTCATGGGAAAACATTTCATATTTTCAGTTAAATCTAGTAGAAAACTCTTCCACCCATCTAATTTCACATCAAACCACCTATTTTTTCATAATTTCATATTTTAGAACTAATGCCTAAATGAAGACAGTCTATTTGCCATATTTTTTATATTAATTTACATCATTTTAATATCATTTTAAGCCTAAAATAGTTAGAACCAAAAACACTTTGTAAATTTGGTTAGATTTGGTAGAAAAGTCTTCCACCCTTACTATTCAGCTTTACAGTACTGTTTTTAACTCAATTTTGATGTATTTATTTGTTATTAAATTAGTTTATCATTATACTAGCTTTTTCTGGCAATATTTCAGCTTTGGGAGGATTTGGTGGTCCTGAAAAGGACCATGAAATGGTGATGGATGACTGGATCTACGTTCTCTCACCCCGGATTCATCTTGCCAACTGGATATCTTTCAGCATAATGGTCACCCTCTTTGCATGGATGGCACAGAGATTGGCATCTTCAAATAAACAGACAAGATAACACTCAGATGCATGCTGAAGGGCCAGGATTGCAACACTCTGGAAATGGAGTTCTTTCATAAGATCTTGTGTGATTTCCCTCACTAACCACTGGAAAGGCATCTTCTGGATCAACAAGCAGGTGGACTTCTGATAGTGAGGGATCTCCCGTAATGCAACTGTACCAGGTCTATACCTGTGCCTTCTGCTGCCTGGAGCCGGTGCTTTCTTTTCTGATGGAGGACATATCACCAAGGTGTCTGGATCCTTGTACTTCCTGGGCTCATTTTTATGAAGGCGCTTTACAGCTCACTTTGGTGGTTGTGCAGGAGTGGGCATTGGGGCTGGAGGTAATGCTGGTGGTGCTCCAGCCACTGCTGAAACAGCTCTTGTTTGGGCATGGGCAGCTGTCTCTCTATGTTCCTGCCAAGGCTCCTTCTGTGCAACCTCAGGCTGCTTTGTTCTCTGTCCAAATGCAGTCCCTGCCTTCTTCCTTTCTTCCATGAAGTTATGAATCTCCGCCATCTTCCATCCATTATCTTTCAATAATTTGATCAGTCAAGCAGTCATCCCTTCTGAATTATAGATAGCAAGATGCTCTTGGTTCAGTGTTCTTTTTGTTTGTGCCATGATGAGATGATAACAATTTGTATTTATGAAGAAATAAAGTGCTGATGAAGGAATAAAGCATTTTCAATGTAATCTGTGTGAGATTTGAGCAAGTTCTGACTGAAAGAGCACCAACCAGCCATGTGCTTCCCAATCTAGGTCAAGTGAGTAACTGTGCATTGGTCAGCTGTTGTTGCTGGCCTCATACAAACAGCAGTAAAGGTGGAGCTTCGGTACTCTGTGCAGTCTGAGTGACATATCAACACTGTAACTTGCCTATCTGTACTTGCCAGATGGTTCTCTTTAGCTAAATTGCATACTACAGCTGTGTGGGGAAAACACTTCATAAATATGGTTAAATCTGGTAGAAAAGTCTTCCACCACTGATTCAAGCTCATGTTTAGGTGTTTTAGAAGCATTTTCCAGCTTGTTTTGTATACTATTCATTTGAGTAATTTCCGAAAAGGCTCTATTTATTATTTAATCAACCGAGGACATATCTTAATTTATGTTTATTTACCAATTTCATAGTTTATATCATAATCATCGAATCTGGATATTATTTACATATCAAGACATTTATCTCGAATCTTTACATATATTATTACTAGACAATTTAGACTTCATACATTTTTTAAGCATTGTTTTACAATTGTTTTACAATACATATGTGTTCTCAATTATGTAATGTATTTAAATAAACAACATTCTTTCAGAACAATACCAATTTGTTTTTCATCACAGTAACAGCTTCCATTAAGCAATTTATGATCTAAACATCCCTATCCAATCCACTTAACTTGGATCTAAACAATCACACTTGTTTAAAGTAACTTCCAGGAGACACACCTAGTCAATTAATGCTGAAAGTTCTTTATTTTCATACCAATATGGCTCATAGTACACCAACTCCAGGATCTTTACATAAAAAAAGTGATGTCTATAAATGGATTGTTCCTAAAATCAGTTCTAATGAGAACATTGTAGAGGTTTTACACAGGTAAGTACTGGATTTCTTTTAATTATCTATTTATCATTCAGAATAAAATTCAACATGTATTTTCAAGTCTTTTATTTTCTTATTTTTAGGTATGTTTGATATCTATGAAAAGAAAATAAATCATATCAAACGTGATGAGATGTACCTAAAAGTGGGTTATGCAGATACTTTATTTGATATGGGTATAGATTGGTCAACTTTTTACAACTACACTAAAAAGAAACACTAGTGAGTAACATTCCAGCTTCTTATTTTTTATCATGTTCTCATCCAGCTGGCACCATATGGTATTCCATTAGCTTATCTTTCTGTTGTTTACCTCTTTACAGCCTGATGTTATGCAGTATATTGGCCCATTTTGGGCACAAACAACCTCATATATTCAGATGGCAAGAAGACACCTGGTATAACAGAAAGGACTGTATTTTCTGGTTAACTCAACAGAAACCCATAATCATCACTATCCATGATAGCTCTAGTGAGGCAATTTCTGACTCTGAATAATTCAAACCAAATAAAGTAATCATTAAAAAAAACAATTGTAACTATTAACGATTTGACTATAGATTAAAAGAAAAGAAAAAGAAGGGGCCTCATATTACATTCAGCCACACTCCTCCCTTTCTTAAGACAAATTGTAAATAAATACTTATGAATATATATGTGACAGGAGCCACCCATGGTCAAGTGAACTCTCTGCTTCTACTAAGATGGGAAGATTATCTCCCCATATCTCTGGATGCCGGCTGTCTCAAAACACTGGTGATCTGGCCATGGTGCACTTACTTTGGGGCTTTATTGAGCCCCCTGGCATGGCACGTGATGCAACTCAAGGTTTAACTAAATCAAGAGCTCAGGCCAACGGGCAGCTTAGCTACAAAGCTTAGCTACAAAGCAACAACACTAGCAGATGCAGTTTGAAATGTCTCGCTGAGACGGGCATCTAGGAGCCAGTGCACAAGTCAACCCATTGGACACAAGGATGAGTGTGTCCCCCTTTCAAGGTGACACATTGTTAAATACCCCCCGAGAGGCGGTCGCTTATGATGTCACAGCCGTGACATCATGGCCAGAGCACTTGAACATGATGTAACATTTGATCAAATGCCCCAGCAATGATGTCACCACTGTGATGCATGTGCAAGGGCAGGGTCCCCTTGGTAACATAGGAGTCTATGCTAGATGGCTGGGTTACAGAGTAGTGGTCACATTGAGGTTCCCATCTCACAGCAGGTGGCCAGGCTCTGAAAAGGGAAAAAGTCCGTTTCCTTCACCGAGGGCCGACTTCATGCTCAATGGGCAGGTAGGTAGACTAGTAGACTGTGACACTCTCCCCCAGGCATCTGCCTCATCCTCATGGCGTGCTTTATTACTAAAAATAGAACAGTTACTGTACAGTGTAAACGATTGTGATAATAACAGACATGAGTATAAAATACACACAGTGCATCGGGTACCTGATGGGGAACAATGAATTGTATTTATTAAAAAACAGCTAAAGGCTAAATAACTTTCTTACTACATGTAAACACGGGCGAATTTGAGACGAAGATTATAAAACATTAACATTGATGACACTGAGTACAGAGGCACTGGGCATTACAAACCAGAGGCCAGATGTACCTCCGACATCTCAATTACATTCCAATTACACAAAATATAAAAATGCAGCAAGTCAGATACACGGGTTACAACTAATGACAGTATAATAAACGACAGTGTTTTAATGCAGTCAGGACCACTACAGTGTGCAATGGAGTCTACATATCATGGAGTGTTCTTAAGGTCCATCTCTATTGGCCAGCTTCTTCTGGGCTGGCTCCACAGAGCCTTCATCCGTGCTTTCCCTCTTCCTCACAGTCAGAGAGTTGGGATCCGGGAGGATCACGAAGCTGGAACTGGTCAACATGGCATCATCCACAGCAGCAGAATTGTCCACTCCCATACCTGGGAGATCAGTTTCATTGTAATCGAGATTGTCATCGCCGGTGGAAACCACCCAAGATTTGGAGAGTCCTGGTGGAGGTTGAATCAGCATTGTAGTATTTTGTGGGACATTGTTTGGGCTGGTGAGAGTAGATGCCATCTGAGTAGCTTGGCAGACCAACCTGGTCACTGCCTCCTGCAATTCGAGCCTACTCACTAGGGGCCCGGGTGTTGCAGCTCCCTCGGATAGGTTCGCCAGCATTTCGGCCTGTTGGAATCCGGGTACTAACAGCCCCAAGCTGATGGTTTTAAATGGGTTGGGTATTCTGCTGGGCAGCAGGTCAGTCACCACAACATCTGGCTTTGCGATCACTGCCCCAATTGGTGGTGTAGGTTCTCAGTCAGCGAAGACCTCATCGTAGTTCATGAACGGCTGTGGTTTACCTCCCGTCCTGTACAATTCATCCATTAGGCACTCATCCAGGGTGGGCTGTTCACCCCTGGGCATCCCAGGTCAGCTCGGTACCTTGCCCACAATTGGGCCTCAGCCTTGTCCCTTAGGGGGTGCATCAGACATCACGGAGCTTGGTGACTGTAAAGCCGGCATCTCGCCCATCATTTTCTTCAGTTGCTTGCCCTGACCAGCTGGTGTTGTCTTGGCTTTGGCAGATGAGACACTCCCAAACAACGGACCAAATATCTCCCGTGACAGTGTTGCAAGATCCCTACCAATGGGAAGTGGGTCTGGGGTGCCCAGTGCTGAGTACTGTCTATTCCTCATTTGTGTAATACACTCGGGGATGGAGATGTTCATGAGTGGGTGGAGTCTAGCTTGAAACTCCTTTATTGAGTCAGGTAGGTAGCCCAGTTGACCAGTCGTTTCATACCTCCTAACATCGCATGTCACGGTGTCTTTGGCTGCATAAAGCAGTGCCACCATGTACGTAGTCAAACAGTGTCATACTCGGACATGGGCATCCACTGGCATGTGCCCTCCATTGTGGTACTCCAGTGGCAGAAAGTCTGGTACCCAGAGATGTGGTGGTTCAGGGATGTAAAATGGCATATCCACCCCATGGTGACTGTGGCCTGTAATGTACATGTCCCAGGTCATCTCCGTATGGGTGGCCAGCCTGTGATATAAAGTCGGGCAAAGAGATTGAAACTCCAACCAGTCAGGTCATCTATTCCCCGCACCCCAACACAGGCATCAATGAAGTCTCTTGGTTGGGTAATTGGGTTAGGCAAACACTCCTTTCCCAGTGGTCAGGGAAGTCCTTTTCAGTCATTGTCTTGCCTGCAGTCTCTTGAGATTCCCCAGGCAGAGGAAGAGCTCCTTTGTCTGTCCTCCCCTTCTCGCAGGGATGGCTGTCTCGAGCGGTCTTTCCTCTGACTGTGAGAACTTGGCCGGGAGCGGTTGTCCGTGCAGAGGGCAGTCAACAGGTTTGGGTCAACATCATCTTTTACCAGTGTCTTTGGTATGGTCTTCGACAGTTGTGTCCCCTCCAGGATTGTCACTATGCTCTTGAGGTGAGGGCTTCCAATCATAACCTCCTGAGCATTGGCCTCATCAGGAGGTGGTGTTTGTCTGGTCATGGGGTTGGCAAGGTTAGCAGGTCCACTGGGCACCATTGCAGTGAAGGTGGTCCTGTCATGAACCTGCCGGTCTCTCTCTTGGTACTCCTCATGTAGTAGGGCCCTTAGATCTTGGCATGCAAGCACAATCGAGTCTTGACTCCATATGCGGTCAATGCCCATGGCCGGGATAGCCTGCATGATGGAGCGAAGGGCATCCCAAACAAGTGCTCACTCTGCAGAATACCTGTCATACTTCAGTAGCTGGTCAATTTTGCCAAAGATGCTCTTTGGGAGAGCTTCGAGTTCTGCTTCCGTCAAGTCTGGCACTCAAGGGTCGACTCTCCGGGTGTCTCCTAGGCGCAGAGTAGCCAGGTCACTGGAGTCATAAATGGTCTTCAAGAGGTCAGGATGCATAAGCGGTTCTCGCCCATGTGATAAATACTGGCTGCCCCCATTTCCGATGGATCAGATGGGTCCTTGCCTGCGAGGAAGTCAATGAACCTGGCCAACCAGACACCTGTAAACTGACTCTCCCTGGCCCAGGCATCCAACTTCCCCCGGAATCACTCTTCCGCAATCAGGAGGTGGATCAAGTTTGTCTCGGCAAGGCTTGGGTCTATGTCCGTAATGTAACCAGCTCGAAATCTAACAGTGAGTGTTTTCATAGAAGAATTTAATAATGGTGAGCCGGGCAGTATCAGTTTCAGCCGATACCCACTCCGCCCAGAGTCTAGGAATGGCGTCTGGTAGTCCTGGTCGTACTCGCACAACATGCTCATCAAACAGCGCCACCTTATGGTCAGACTTAGCTTGTTTAAATGCAATCGTGTCTCTCACTGCAAACGGCTGAGAATGTATTGCCTTTGCATTGACCCTGTCGTGGGCCTGGTTGTACAAGTGTCTATTTTCTGCAAATCGCAGGACGTCTCCAAGGATGACAAGTTGGGTGCAGTCACTACCCGCAAAAGCGGCAATCTGGAGGATGATATCAGCAAACTCACCAAAGCCTTTCTTGTCAGTTAACTGGCTATACCACACGTGTGTAGAGCCCATGGCAGTGGCCTGTAGAAACAGCACAACTCTGAAATGAAGGTCTAGGACATTAGTCATGGGGTCTTTGACCTCCCCACTGCTGATGCGGCAGCAGGTTACATGCACATTGATCTTTTCTTAATATCTTTTTTGTGTGGAGACGACCGCGTGACACAGTCATCTCATGCTGGTCATCTGATGCAGCTGGGTACACTTAAGACATGGTCATGTCAAGTCAATTCTGATGCGGCTGGGTACACCTTAACTCCTCTGCAGGGGTGACCGCATACATGGTCGCCTCCCGCCCGCCTCGGGGGCACATCTCTTGGGTAGGTCGGACAGACCACGGCCACGTTACTCACATGAAGGGGTCTTCAGTGTCTTCTGATGGCTCAATCTTTGATGTTTTCTTGATGTTTTTGATGTTCTCTCACTGACAGCTGAGACTGAGCAGGGAATCCTTGCACGATTCCTTTTATATGCCCTGTGACATCACTGATGACATCATTTCAATTAGTCTCGTTTTCACTCAACCCCTTCATTACGCAGGCCCCTGCTACTTTGGCCTCATTTTCACTGATGGATTCGGAGCGACAACATGCCCAGAGCTTCTGAAGAGAAGGTAGGTGATTTTAAATTCTCAGTGGGCACGGGGTCTTGGCCTCGTGGGCAGCTGTGGCCGCGATCTCTGGCAGTGGTTGGCTCTCCATGTGAGGGTGTGAGTTAACCTCTGGGGTTTTCCCCGCGATTCGTGGTTGTGCCAGTTGGGGTTTTCCCCATGATTGGTGGTTACCCCACTCGGGGTTTATTACTTGACCGGCTCTACATGGCCGGCTCTGCCAGGATTCTTTGTACCCAGTCACATTCTGACTTTCATTTTTAGCGAGCCGGCTGTCTCGAGACGTTTGTCTAATCTTTCTTTTGCCATTTTAGAGACTAGACTCCAAGGCACCACCAACCACACAGACTGCTACTAAGAAGCCTCGAGAAGCTCCCAAACATGCCTCTCTCCCCGCTCCTGTCAAGGGGGAGGAGCTTTCGCCTAAAAGTGCAGAACTGCAACTAGCTACGTCCATACTATAACAGACAATGAGTGGAGCCGGAGCTGCCACGGCAGGTACTGAGGGTGGTGTCCCAGCCCCTCCATCCACATCCTCCGATGGCACCCAGGCACATACTGAGCTGTCCGAATGGCAGGCAAGATGAGTGAAAATCCATCACAACCCTTCTCTCATGAGCGAACACAACATTTACAACTGGGGCTACATCCGATGTGCCCTGACCACCCATGCATTGGAAATGGAGGTATGATCAAAATCCGTGATGAAGGACCTGATAGACTTGGGGAAATTTGGTCGATAACCGGGGCAGCCGGGACTACCCTGTCCCACGGACTTCTCCCCATCAGGCAAGTGGCTCTGCTCATTTCCAGTATTACTATTACGGCTGCCGGTAAGGCGACCGGCCATGCCTACACCTTGTGCAGGGTACATGTACATGAAGACCAGCAGACGGTTCCCATCCTGAGGGCGATGCAGTTTATTGACCGCGTCATGTCCAACACATCCCCACCCGTTGCAGTGTTAGTTCACATCGATGCTGAGATGACCATAGGCCAGTGGCCCAGGTACTCAAGGGAACATCAGGCAGTGCCCATCTTCGTTCAAATCCATTGACAGTCGCGCCGTTATCCCTATAGACTCATACAGCCACCCGGGCTCCCTTATGATGGATGACATCAAGTTGTCATTAATGGAGCCTATCCAACCAGAGTTTGTCAACCCCAAAGGCGACCTTCAAACAGACCAGGGTCACACTGGAGATGTGTTCCACAAGATCACGTTCAGACCTGCACCATCACATGCCCCATCCGTCGACATTGGTTGTCTCACTGGGGAGACATGTTCGACTTTCACACACAGACTCCAAGACGGCTTTTCAAATTGCGGCCCTAAACCCAAAGGTTTTGCAGTGCCAGCCTCTCATCCCACCTCATGGTACAAACCTGTCAGCACATGCACAACTTAGAGCCATGCACAACTTCGAAGATTTGATGGACACAATGCGGCTAGCCGACATACAGGCTTCATTTGATCTCAACACCCTATTTGAAGAGAAGGCCACCCAGGGCAGCCGAGACCTTTGGACCAAGTATCTGCAGGTAGAAGACCAAGAGACATTGGAGATCAGCAGACTCCTCGGGGAGGTAGTTGCCAATTCCAAGGCCAGTATTGCCATTGCCCAACAAGATTACATCTGGCAACATCTCAAGAAGAGGGAGAGTGACTTTTGGAGAGCCAGAGCCAATTTAGCTGCCCATCTGGATGCTGTCTCCATAGGCTTAACTTTGGTCCATTCTCATGAGTCGCACAGCAGCTTCCACCAGGTGCTGGAGGCCTATGCTGTCAAATACCGGTTATGCCCATCCCTTCACTATGTCCATGGGCATTGTATGACATCCGGAGCATCATAGGGGATGAGGCCCTGTTCAGCTTCCTTCTTCCCTATGTCAAGGATGCCAAGTCTGCTGGCATTCAGCCCGGGATGGTAGCCGATGCAATGAGGAAGAAGATACAGGGGGACACGGTCCATGTGGAGATACCACGAGGAATGCCAGTAATCAGGCCTGGAGCCCAGATACTGGCCTTGTCTACCAATGAGCTCAGGGATCAAAATGATGCCCCAGTATTGACTGTCAACCAGTCACCTTTCCACTTTGGCATGAACTGGGGACACACAGCCAGCATGACCCCTCAACCTGCAACCTTTTCGGTGGCGTGTTTGGGGAGGATGGTCCCAGGCCCCAGGGTAAGAGCAACTCCTGCTTCACCATCAAGAGTGGCAAGACCTCTACCCCACTGAAGACTGATGACCCTGATGGAACCAATCATACCCTACTTATGGTCATGCCCATTGTCCCACCAACCACGGTAGATGACAGCCCCAAGTCTCCACCAGCTCCCCCAGACCCAAGTCTCCACTGGCTGCCCCGGCTCCCCAAGGCTTGGCTGTCCAACTAGGAAAGTCTCTGCCCACTCTGAGCTGCCCAGCCTTGCACCATCCAGGATGCTCCATACCCCTTCTGTATCCATAACAACCTTATTTTCACCAGGGGATGCCGACTTCTCCATTACTTCGATCTCCTCCTTGGTCATCTTGTCCTTTTCCTCCAGTCAGCTCAAGGCATCTGCCACCAGGTTGTGTTGGCCCTTGATGTACTCCAGCAAGAAGTTGTAGCTGGCCAGTGCTCCCACCCACTGGTGTCCGGTCGCATCCAGGTTAGGGGTGGTCATGACATACGTCAAGGGATTGTTGTCAGTCTTCACAATGAAGGAAGGTGCATGTAGCAAATATTCCCTGAAGTGCTTGGTAACTGCCCACAACAAAGCAAGGAACTCTAACTTGCTCGAATGGTAATTCTTCTCATGCTTGTGGAGGGTATGACTGCTGTAGGCCACGGGATGGAGTTTACCCTGGTCGTCTTCCTGTTGGAGTGTGGATCCCAGGCCTATGCCAGAGGCATCCGTGTGTAGAATGAACAGACGATCTAGCCATGCCAGCTTAAGGACTGGCTCAGAGATCAGCACATCCTTCAGTTTCTGGACGGCAGCCTTCGCCTTACAGGACAGAATGACCATCTCTTTGTTGGCTCCCTCCCCACACAGGTAGTCTGTCAAGGGAAGGGCAATCTTGGAAAAACCCAGGATGAAGCGCCTGTAGTGCCTGGCCAAGTTGGTGAATGACCAAATCCCTGTGTATGTGTCAGGCTCATGAACCTCCTTAATGGCCTTCACATTATCTTTACTCAGCCGTATACCCTCATGAGACATGTGGTGCACCAGGTACACAATCTCCGTCTGGAAAAGCTTGCACTTCGAGGGCTTGAGGCATAGTCCATGTGACCTGAGGTGCTTGAAGATGGCGTGTAACCATGTCAGATGGTCTTCTTTGGTATCGGAGTAGATGATGATGTCATCCAAGTAAATGAGGCAGTACATTAAGTTCAGCTGCCCCAGTACATTTTGCATGCAGTGCTGGAAGGTTGCAGGCACATTACAGAGGCCGAAGGGCATCCTCCGGCACTCAAAGAAGCCTAGATTTCCTACAGTGAAGGCAGTATACTTTTGAGATCCTGGGCTCATGGGTATCTGCCAGAACCCAGACAAAAAGTCTATGCTCCAGAAGTGTTGGGCACTCACCAGGTTGTCCAGTGTCTCCTGGATCCTTGGCAGAGGGTAAAAGTCCTTCTTGGTACAGTTGTTCAACCGGTGGAAATCTATGCAGAACCTGAGGCTGCCGTCTTTCTTCTGTATGAGGACCACAGCATTGCTCCATGGGCTGTCACTGGAACCCGCTTCCTGCATCACCTTGAGGTTTTCCCACACCTCCTCTACCAAATGGGGGGCAATCTGATGAAAGCGCTCCTTGATGGGCGTCTCGTCACTGACTGAGATCACGTGTTGAGCGGCATTAGTGCACCCCAGCTCTGTGGAGTTGAGGGTGAAGACATCATGAAACTCCCCCAGGAGAGCCCTAGCCTTGGCTCTCAGGCCAGGCCTCCAAGCCAGACAAGTCCAGCTTCTCCAGGAGCTTATCCTTATGTTCCTCCTCCATCATAGTGGAGTCGGAGGTCTCTCATTTAATTCCTAGCACCTCATTGAGCTGGGCAAGCATACCCAGCAAGACATAATTCTCTGGCACCTTGTTGGCCAGGGCGATGGTGGCCAATGGGGACTCTGCCTTGATCGTCTGAGGAACCTTATGTGAGTTCCTCTTCAGGAATTGGTACAATGACCACAGCTTCAACCCCGGTGGGAGATGACCTCTCTCAGGGAGCAGCTTACCCACAGGCATCCCTCAGATACCTTCTGATTCACCTTCCCGCAGATGACCATGCGTCCGAAGGGAGGTAAAATAGCGTCGGCCCTGGCCCAGGCTGTTTCTTCATATTCCATGGGGTCATTCTTCATTTTGGCTATCTCATCCTCCATAGGGGCATCTGAGACCTCTGGGTCAGCCAGCATCTCTGTGGCTTTCTGTAGTGGGGTCTTCTCATTCCCCACTTGGGCCATCACTCTCTGCACCAGCACCCTGCAGGTTCATAGCAGCGATGCCACTCAGGCATTGGCCCATGGTACTGCAAGGCAGTCTATTTCACTCTCACAGATGACCTGGATGACTCCAAGGTGGGGGTACTGAGTAGGATGGGGATGCATTGAGCAAAGTCTGTATCACTATGTAAGACCAAGGCAACCATGTCCTCATCGAAGCCAGCTACTCCCTCCACCTTTATGCGGATGATGATGTAACTGATAACGTCAAACTTTGACTCCCCTATCCCCTTTATTGAGGACTCCCTGGGATGAAGGAGGTCAGACAGTGGGTACACCAACAGGCCACAGGATGCTGTGTATCTGGGGGTGATCAAGTTGACCGTGGCTCTGGTATCCAAAACTGCAAAAAAGGATTCACCGCCAACTCAAATTTGGCCGATGTTGTCTACCCCCATCCACTGTCCTATCACCTCCTCATTTACATAGGGAGTCTCCCACCAGTACCATTTTAATTTTGGACCAGGGCCACCATCCGATCATCTGTCGGCCTGGGGGTTGCTGCTTTCTGAGGGGCCCATGGTCCCTTCTCCTGGTCCCTGGCCCCATTTAAATAGGCTTTGTGGGCTCTAGTTTTTTCTGGGCAGTTGCATATGAGGTGATCAATAGACCCACAGTTGAAACACCACCTCCGGCAGACTTCATATTGATCCATGGCCTTGGCCATGTGAACGTTCACACTATTCACCCCCATCATCACCAGCCTCTTCTCCCATTTCAGTGCCAGTATCATCCTCTGATGAGGTGGATGTGGGGGCTACTGCTGTGAGGTGCCCGCGTGCATATGGTCGACAATCTTGCTGATCTCAGTCACTATTCCGGTGATAGCCGGCGTCAAGTTGGCATTGAGTTGTCTGTTCCTCCTGACTGATCTCTTTCTGCTTAACTATCTCTAAGAACTCCTTGTACTTGTAATCACCCAGGCTGTCCTGTAGGTAGGTGAGGGGATGGGTTTGGAGGCTGTCGGCATCTCTGGCACCCAGACTGCCTGCCCCCCCAGCACCTCACCTTGTCTGCTCTATTGTCTCCTGTAGCATCTGGGGCTGCCTGTGTGGCAGCTCAGCCTCGCTTACCCCCAGAAGGAGGTTTCTTCCTTGCTGCTGGTCTGCCTCCCTGGACCATGGCCTCATGGTCCAGCTCATCCAACCAGAGAGCAGCCATGTCAGAGGCATTGGCCCCCATCAGCTCATCCTCATCACCTGACTCAGGGTTGCCAGCAGCTGGCAGGGATGTGGCCCACACCCCTGAGGACCTTCAGACAGAGTAGGCTGCCACCTCTGCATCCATGGCCCTTGCTCTGGTGGCCTGGCATCACTGTTCAGCTTGTTGATGAGCCTTGTTTAATGCCCATGTGGCCATTTGATGAGTGGCCATCACAGGGATCCATACAGCATTCAGGGAGATGGTGTGGCCAATCCAGCATCGGTATCCAACAGACAGTTGTCCAGTGGGCTGGGCAGCATTGCCCGGCTCCAGTCCTTCGCCCCTGATCCTCCATCCAAAGAACAAGATTATCGTCTGGTTGTCCAGGAAGACAACTTCATAAATCTCAGGCACCTCCACCCTCAGGAGGTCACCCAACACCTCTGCATTCCAAAGGTGCCTGATGGGTGCATGAAACTCACCATCGGCCATCATCTCTGATACTATCAAGTGGAGGTCATACTGGTCTCTCTCCATGGGGAGCCCAAAAGATGGGACTTTCCATTGTGTGGGGTGCCCTGGCACACAGCCAGCCCCATCTGGTGCTGCTCCTTGGGCCCTAGGGAGCTTCTGTCCGGAAGCTGCTGGCCCAGTTGACTTATCCTCAGGTGGGGTGGTCACCTCCACCACAGTTGATTCTAGATTATCATCTGCCCCTCCAGTGGTCTCCTCACCAGTGGGGAGATGGCCATCCAAAGGACGATCCACTGGTGTGCCATCAGGGTTCATCTTGTCGATGATGCTGCCAATTATCCTCGTTGGGTTTTGAAGGTGAAAGGCCCAGAAATAAGAATTTACAAATGAATGTCACATAACACTGTTAACCACTTGGGCAAGGCAACCCCTGAAATAGCCACCTATGGGAGCTGGTTGCTTGCCGAGATTCAAACACCCCTAGATATTGTTCAACGTTGAAACTGGCAACCACCCAGGGACGCCAAGTTGTGTGACAGGAGCCACCCACAGTGGTGTGAGCTCTCTACTTCTACTAAGGATGGGAAGATTATCTCCCCATGTCTCTGGATGCCAGCCGTCTCAAAACGCTGGTGATCAGGCTGTGGTGTGCTTACTTTGGGGCTTTATTGAGCCCCCAGCACAGCACATGATGCAACTCAAGGTTTAACTAAATCAAGAGCTCAGGCCAATGGGCACTGAGCTGGTCAGCTTAGCTACAGAACAACAACACTTGCAGATGCAGTTTGAAACGTCTCGCTGAGACAGACATCTAGGAGCCAGTGCACAAGTCAACCCATTGGACACCAGGACAAGTGTGTCCCCCTCTTGAGGTGAACACATTGTTAAATACCCCCAAGAGGCGGTCGCTTATGATGTCACGGCTGTGATATCACAGCCAAAGCACTCGAATGTGACGTAACGTTAGATCGAACACCTCAGCAATGACACCACCACTGTGATGCCTGCACAAGGACAGGGCCCCATGGTAACATAGGAGTCTGTGCTAGACAGCCATGTTACAGGGTAGTAGGTGCATTGAGGTGCCCGTCTCACGGCAGGCGGCCGGGTTCCAAAAAGGGAAAAAGTCCATTTCCTTCACCAGGGGCTGACTGTGCACTGGACGGGCAGGTAAGTAGACTAGCAGACTGTGACACTCTCCCCCGGCATCTGCCTCATCCTCGTGGTGTGCTTTGTTACTATAAATAGAACAGTTACTGTACAGTGTAAACGATCATGATAATAATAACAAACATGACTATAAAATACATGTGGTGTGTCAGGTACCTGACAGAGAACAATGAACAGTAATTATTAAGAACAGCTAAAGGCTAATTAACTTACTACATGTAAACGCGGGTGAATTTGAGATGACAATTATAAAACATTAACATTAATGATGCTGAGTGCAGAGGTGCTGGGCATTATGAACCAGGAGCCGGATGTACTTCCGACATCTCAATTAGATTCTGATTACACAAAATATAAAAATGCAGCACATCAGATATACAGGTTACAACTAATGGCAGTATTATAATAAACAACAGTATTTTAATGCGGTCAGGACTGCTACAATGTGCAATAGTCTTCTTAAGGTCCATCTTTGCTGGTCAGCTTCTGCTGTGCTGGCTCCGTAGAGCCTTCATCCATGCTTACCCTCTTCCTTATAGTCGGAGAGTAGGGATCTGGGAGGATCATGAAGCTGGAACTGGTCAACGTGGTGTCATCCACAGTGGCAGTATCATCCGCTCCCATACTTAGGAGATTGGTTTCATCAATCGTCATCACCAGAGAAACCACCAAAGACTTGGTGAGTCCCGGTGGAGGTTGAATCGGCATTGTAGTATTTTCTGGGACATTGTTCGAGCTGGTGAGAGCAGATTCTGTCTGAGTAGCTTGGTGGACCAACCTGGCCACTGCCTCCTGTAATTTGAGCCTACTCACGGGCCTGGGTGTTGCAGCTCTTTCGGACAGGTTTGCCTGCATTTTGGCCTGTTGGAATCCGGGTACTGACAGCCCCAAGCTGATAGTTTTAAATGGGTTGGGTCTTATGCTGGGTGGCAGGTCAGTCGCCATGACATCAGGCTTCACAAGCACTGCCCCAATTGGTGGTGTAGGCTCTCGGTCAGCAAAGACCTCATCGTAGTTCACAAATGGCTGTGGTTTATCTCCCTTCCCATACAGTTCATCCATTAGGCACTCATCCAGGGTGGGCTGTTCACCCCTGGGCATCCCAGGTTGGCTCAGTACCTTGTCCACAATCGGGCCTCAGCCTCGTCTCTTAGGGGGTGCGTCAGATGTCACAGAGACTGGTGGCCAGAGAGCCGGCACCTCACCCACTTTACCAACCATTTTCTTCAGTTGGGTGCCCCGGCCGGCCGGTGTTACCTTGGCAGATGCAATGCTTCCAAACAATGAACCAAATATCTCCCATGACAGTGTCATAAGATCCCTGCCAATAGGAAGCAGATCCATGGCACCCGGTGCTGAGTACTGTCTATTCCTCATTCGTGTAATACACTCAGGGATGGAGATGTCCATGAGTGGGTGGAGTCTAGCTTGAAACTCCTTTATCAAGCCCTGTTGACCAGTCATTTCGTATCTCTTAATGTCAAATGTCATGTCATCTTTGGCTGCATAGAGCAGCTGCCACATACGCAGTCAAACGGTGTTGCACTCAGACTTGGTCATCCTCTGGCATGTGCCCTCCATTGTAGTACTCCAGTGACAGAAAGTCTGGTACCCAGAGATGTGGCATTTTGGGGATGTAAAATGGTATGTCTATCCCATGGTGTCTGTGGCCTGTAACGTACATCTCCCAGGTCATCTCTGTATGGGTAGCCTGGCTGTGGTATAGAGTCGGGCAAAGAGAGAATGAAATTCCGATGACCAGGCTGGGGCAGTCAGGTTGTCTATTCCCCACATCCCTACATAGGTGTCAATGAAGTCTCTTGGTCGGGTAAGTGGATTAGGTAGACACTCCTTTCCCAGTGGTCGGGCAACTTCCTTTCGGTCATTGTCCCACCTGTAGTCTCTCATGGTTCCCTGGGCAGAGGAAGAGTTCCCTTGTTTGTCATCCCCTTCCCACTGAGGCAGCCGTCTCAAGCACTCTTTTCTCTGACCACAAGAACTTGGAGAGGAGCAGTCATCCGTGCAGAGGGTGGTCAACAGGTTCAGGTTGACATCATCTTTCACCAGTGTCTTTGGTACCGTCTTCAATGGTCGTGTCCCTTCCAGGATTGTCACTATGCTCTTGAGGCGAGGGCTTCCAACCATAACCTCCCAAGCATCAGCCTCATCAGGGGTGGTGTTTGTCTGGTCATGGGGTTGGCAAGGTTGGCAGGTCTGTGTGGCACCCTCATTGTGAAGGTGGTCCTGTCATGAACTTGCCAGTCTCTCTCCCAGTACTCCTTGTGTAGAAGGGCCCTTAGATCTTGGCATGCAAGCACAATCGAATCTTGACTCCATATGCAGTCAATGCCCATGGCTGGGATAGCCTGCATGATGGAGCAAAGGGCATCCCAGACCAGTGCTCACTCTGTGGAATACCCATCATACTTCGGGAGCTGGTCGATTTTGCCAAAGATCGAGTTCTGCTTCTGTCAAGTCTGGCACTTGAGGTTCAACTCTCCGAGTGTCTCCTTGGCACAGAGTAGCCAGGTCACTGGAGTCATAAATGGTATTCAAGAGGTCAGGATGCATAAGAGGTTCTTGCCTGCATGATAAATACTGGCCACGCCCATCTCCTGATGAATTGGACGGGTCCTTGCCTGCGAGGAAGTCAATGAACCCAGCTGACCAGACACCTGTCAACCAACTCTCCCTGGCCCAGGTGTCCAGCTTCCCCCAGAGTTGTTCTTCTGCAATCAGGAGGTTGATCAAGTTTGTCTCAGTGAGGTTTGGGTCTATGTCCATAATGTACCTGGCTCGAAATCTACCAGCGAGAGTGTTTTCATAGAAGAATTTGATAATGGTGAGATGGGCAGTATCAGTTTCAGCCAATACCCACTCCGCCCAGAGCCTAGCAATGGCAGCTGGTAGTCTTGGGCTTACACGTGCAATGTGATCATCAAACAACGCAGTCTTACGGTCAGACTTAGCTAGTTTAAATGCAATCATGTCTCTCAATGCAAATGAATGAGAGCGTATTGCCTCTGCATTGACCTTGTCATGGGCCTGGTTGTATAAGTGTTTATTCTCTGCAAATTGCAGGACATCTCCAAGGATCACAATTTGGGTGCAGTCATCACCCACAGAAGCAGCAATCTGGAGGATGATCATAGCAAACTCATCCAAGCCTTTCTTGTCAGTTAACCGGGTATACCACATGTGTGTACTGCCCATGGCAGTAGCCTGTAGAATTAGCACAACTCTAAAATGAAGGTCTAGGACATTAGTCATGGGTTTTTGACCTCCCAGCTGCTGATGCAGCAGTGGATTACATGCACATTGATCTTTTCTTAATATCTTCTTTGTGTAAGGAGATGGCTGTGTGACACGGTCATCTCAGGATGGTCATCTGATGCAGCTGGGTACACCTTAACTCCTCTGTGGGGGAGACCACATACACAGCCACCTCTCACCAGCCTCGGGGGTACATCTCTTGGATAGGTCAGACAGACCACGCCCACGTTACTCACATGAAGGGGTCTTCAGTGTCTTCTGAGGGCTCCATCTTTGATGTTCTGATGTTTTTGATGTTCTCTCACTGAGAGCTGAGTTGGGACTGAGCAGGGAATCCCAGCGCAATTCCTTTTATATGCCCTGTGACGTCACTGATGACATCATTTCAATTAGCCTCATTTTCACTCAACCCCTTCATTACATGGGCCCCTGCTGCTTTGGCCTCATTTCAACTGATGGATTTGGTTTGACTGCATGCCCAGACCTTCTGAAGAGAAGGTAGGTGACTTTAAATTCTCAGTGGGTGCAGGGTCTTGGCCTCACAGTCAGCTGTTGCCACGATCTCTGGCAGCAGCCAGCTCTCCACATGAGGGTGTGGGTTAACCTCTGGGGTTTTCCCTGCGATTGGTGGTTATGCCACTCGGGGTTCATTACTCAACCAGCTCTACATGGACAGCTCATCCAGGATTCCTTTGCACCTGGTCACATTCTGGCTTTCATTTAGTGAGCTGGCCATCTCGGGATGATCATCTAATCTTTCTTTTTCCATTTTAGAGACTAGACTCTGAGGTGGCACCAACCGCACAGACTGCTACTAAGAAGCCTCAAGAAGCTCCCAAACACACCTCTCTCCCCACTCCTGTCAAGGGGGAGGAGCTTTTGCCTAAGAGTGCAGAACTGCAACTAGCTATGTCCATACTAGAACAGACAATGAGCGGAGCTGGAGCCGCCACAGTGGGTACTGAGGGTGGTGTCCCAGTCCCTCTGCCCACATCCTCCGATGGCATCCAGGCACACACTGAGCTGTCCGAATGGCAGACACGACAAGTGAGAATCCATCACAACCCTTCTCTCATGAGCAAACACAACATTGATGACTGGGACTACATCCAATGTGCCCTGACTGCCCATGCATTGGAAATGGAGGTACAATCAAAATCTGTGATTTTTTGGGGAAATTCAGCCAGTACCCAGGATGGCCAGGACTACCCTGTCCTGCAGACTTCTCCCCCATCAAGCAAGTGGCTCTGCTCATTTCCAGTATTGCTCTTACAGCTGCTGGTAAGGCGATTGGCCATGCCTACACCTTGTGCAGGGTACATGTACACAAAGACCAGCAGACAGTTCCCATTCTGAGGGCGATGCAGTTTATTGACCATGTCACATCCAAGATGTCCCCGCACATTGTGGTGTTAGTTCACATCGATGCTGAGATGACCATAGGCCAGTGGCCCAGGTACTTGAGGGAACATAAGGCGGTGCCCATCTTCACTCAAATCCAGGATGATGTACAGGTCCCCTCCTCATGTTCACTGGCAAGGATATTCCCTGCTGCCCACTGGGCAACTTGCTACTGAAGGGCCTGTTCAGCACCATTGACGGTTGTGCTGTTATCCCTATAGACTCATACAGCCACCCAGACTCCCTTACAATGGATGACATCAAGTTGTCATTAATGGAGCCTATCTGACCAGAGTTTGTCAAGCCCAAGGGCCACCTCCAAACAGACCTGGGTCATGCTGGAGATGTGTTCCATGAGTTAATGTTCAGACCCATGCCATCACATGCCCTGTCTGTCGATATTGTTCATCTCATTGGGGAGACATGCTCGACTTTCACACATAGACTCTGAGATGGCTTTTCAAATTGCGGCCCTAAAGCCAAAGGTTTCACAGTGCCAGCCTCTAGTCCTGCCTTGTGGTATGAACCTATCAGCACACTGGAGATGCAGATACTAAACGAGGGCAGAAGAGCCATGCATGACTTCGAAGATGAGACGGATGCAATGTGGCTAGCTGACATACAGACTTCATTCGATCTCAACACCCTATTCAAAGAGAAGGCCACCCAGGGCAGCTGGGACCTTTGGACCAAGTATCTGGAGGTAGAAGACCAAGAGACATTGGAGATCAGCTGACTCCTCAGGGAGGTAGTTGCCAACTCCAAGGTCAGCATTGCCATCGCCCAACAAGATTACATCTGCCAACATCTCAAGAAGAGGGAGAGTGACTTTTGGAGAGCCAGAGTCAATTTAGCCACCCGTCTGGATGCTGTCTCTATAGGCTTAACATCAGTCCGTTCTCATAAGTCACACAGCAGCCTCTGCCAGGTGCTGGAGGCCTACGGCCTATGCCATCAAATACCGGCTATGCCCTTCCCTCTGCTGTATCCACGGGCATTGTATGACATCCTGAGCATTAAAGGGGATGAGGCCCTGTTCAGTTTCCTTCTTCCCCATGTCAAGAATGCCAAGTCTGCTGGCGTTCAGCCCAGGATGGTAGCCAATGCAATGAGGAAGACGATGTAGGGGGACATGGTCTACATGGAGATACCACGAGGAATGCCAGTAATCAGGCCTGGAGCCCAGATACTGGCCTCATCCACTGATGAGCTCAGGGAGCATGACGATGCCCCAATATTGACTGTCAACAAGTCACCTTTCTGCTTTGGTGTGAGCTGGGGATGCACAGCCAGCACCTCCTCTGACCTTTATAGTGGCATGTTTGGGGAAGATGGTCCCAGACCCCAGGGTAAGAGCAACTCCCACTTCACAATCAAGAGTAGCAAGACCTCTACCCTGCTGAAGACTAATGACCCTGACAGAACCGATCATAGCCCGCTTATGTTCACTCCCATTGTCCTGCCAACCATGGTAGACAATGGCCCCTGGATGACTCCCTTGCATGGGGAACGGATGACACGAAGCAGCCACTGACCAACGACAAGCCTGATGATGCCAAAGCAGCTGACAATGAAGAAGAAGTCAATGATGAGAATGTGGTTGATGATGAGGAGGTGGTAGACAAGGATGTCATCAAAGTAGGGCAGGACAACACCCCCCAATGAAGAAGAAGTCAGACATGAAGGAGAAATCATCCTCAAAGCACAAACACAGCAAACACAAGAAACACGGCCGGCACCACCGTGACAAGTGTGACAAGTGTGATGACAAATGTGATGACTGGCATGATGACAACAACAAGAAAGATGACAAGAAGGCAGGGAGTGAGAGGAGTGGTCTTGCATCTGTGGTGACCCCTCACAAGGAGCCCTCCCCCTTGTCTGTGAAGAAGTGCAAACAGACAGATACTACACCATCCAAGCCAAGAAGCACTGCCGCTCCTGGGCCTGGATAAACTCTGATGACTCTGATGATGACAAACCCATAAATATCAGGGTAAATCCCGACCATCAGATAGCCAAAGACAGTTCATCCTCATCCATCTTCATCCACCTCTTCATCCTCATCATCTTCATCGAGGACGACAAGGATCACCATTGCTCCCAGAGGCAGAGAGGCCATAACAGTTGTAAATGATCATGCTCATGTTGCCGGAGAAGCCATTCCAAGTCCAAGGATGAATCAAAGCCCAAATGCAGCTGCAATGACCAGGAGAGGGGTGAATCATCCAAAGTCGAGACTCCAGCCAAAGCCACCACCAGCAAGGGTGACGACAGTCAGGTCATCGACCTGGCTGCTGACAACAAAGGTGATGGCTGCACTCCTAAAGAACTGGCCATGATGGAGACACTTCAGTTTTGGGGCTATGACACTGAGTTATCCAACACCCTCCACAACACTTTGCGGGAAACTGGGCTTCTTGGCCCCCAAGAACAGCAATGAGAACACAAACGACAACATGAAGTTAGCATTTTGGCAGAGTCACCTGGCATGCATTCATCAGTTCAAGCTCACCTCCAAGGAAGCATGGCCAGAGTGGGTGAACTTCACGGGGAAAGGCACAGCCATCAGCAAGGTCATTCAGAAGTCCCGAACGGGTGCCCATGCAAGTGGTACACCCTCTGAGCAGGCCTACATGGTCAACTCACCCTCTGAATGATGATCACCAATCTGTTCGGCCCAATCCACTGCAGCCACACCACGATGAGCAAGAAGTACGGCGGGTTGGGGTGAACACCAAACACCACCACTGCCCATATTGTGGTGATGTCAATTCCAATGCACGGTCATATCTCAGCCACATAGTGGGGAGCCACTAGAGGTGTGTCCTCATCTGTGCATGTTGTACCAAATGGCCCCCGGCAAATCCGGGCAAGGAAACACCGATTTTCCCTGTATGGAGAGATATGTTCTCCCTCGTAAAGCACTTCCATCTTTACCATGGGTACAAAGAGGTGAAGAGTGGCATCCTGGCCACAACTTAAAACCTGCCCAACTTCCTCAGCAGCTAGCAGCCAGCTCCAGTGGTCATCATCACTCTTGTATCACAGACAGTGACATACATCTTCATTACTGCCAAAGTTATTCCATGAACTCATATACCGTCAATTCTCAGGCATACATGCACATGTTTCCAGCCAAGGCACCTTGCCAATATGTATGTGTGGACCCCCATATTGTGGCCTGTCCAGCTACATGCCATCCATAGTGTTCACGTTTTTTATACTTTTAGAATTAGTTGCATATTAACATTACCATTCAGTTGTTTTATTTTTGTATTCTTAGTTGAATAAAGAATTGTTCAAAATATGTCCAGTGTATTGGTCATCATTTCATATGTGCCCATCTGCCTGTTGATCAGGTACATAATTAAGAATAAATAATTGCATAGTATAATTGAGTATAATCCTTAAACATCTAGTGAGTAAACATGAACAACAATAAACAACTGATCATGTGGAAGATAATTATTAAATAGTTAGCATCAAGGTCCGTAGACCAGTGCCCATGGCCCATGAGCCATGGCAAATGTGGGCATGTGGGGGTATGCATTGGGATGTGCCAGAGTCTTCAGGAGACATGACCATTTATCGAACCAAGCGGCTGTCTGTGGATGCACCCAGTTGACCCGGTTGACTCACCCCAAATATTCACACCAGTGCCAAAACAATGTTTGGTTCCCCCTCCAGGAAGTCTTGTGGCAGCTGTGCAGTGGCCTCCCATTCCCCCATAAGATTTTGGTGTCTCCTGGCACCGTGTGAATTTGCTGAAGTCATCCATAACTGTGGGTTTTTGTGCATCTGCCCTTGTCTGTCTTAGGAGTGTCATTTACAGATGTGGAGAGGTTTGGGTTACTGAGCCCCCCCCCCATCTGGATGACCAGCATGATAGTTGCTATCCCAACTAATGGGAGTGAATGACTGTAGTTTTCAGTCCACGTCTCCATCAGCCATGTCTGCCGGAGCGAGTTCGGGAACACGTTGACTGACTAGTCCAGGGGTTGGGTCTGTGGAGACTGGTTCTATCTGTATGGTGAATGCCCCTACTTGCATCCACATTCCATCTTGGCTATGGCCAAGAATTCACTTCCAAGGTGCTGTGCTTGGAGTCCCAGGAACCAGGGCACCCCCATCTAACTCTTGTGGCTTCACTTGCTCATCCTTCAGATATGTCACCTCAGGGTTTTTGACCATGACAACCATGCCATGGACAGCCATGTCCCCACTTAGTGGAATAGCATCACTATCCCCTTTTGGGGCGAGGAACAATAGACGATTCTGATGCGCCATCTTTACGTTGCCAGCTACATCTTTGATATGGTATGCAGGGATGCCATCTGTGAGTTGGCTGTCCACCACATAAGGGGTGTCTCCCCACCTATCTTTAATCTTTCATTTCCCCATAAAGGCATCCCTCCACAGTAAGACCACATCGCCGGGTCTGAGTAAGGCAGCTCATGTTCTTCTATCATACAGCCATTTCTGTCACTCTGCCTCCCAAGCCTGCATTGCCCAAGCCTCATCAAAGGCAACCTTCAGATGCTCCTGGATGGTGGTGACATACTCTGGGACATGCCTAGGTTCAGTATTCCCCCGAACTGTTAGGAAGTTGGGAAGTAAAAGTCTAGGCTGATGGCCAAACATTAAAAAGAAGGGACTGTACCCCGTGATCTCTGAGTGGGTAGCATTGTACACTTGGACAACCACCGCCAGGTGATCCATCCAGTCCAGCTTCTTCTCTGAGTCCAGTTTACCCAGCATACGCATCAGCATCTGATGCATCCTCTCTACCTGGCCA
>JBCAUI010499584.1:0-13429 GCA_038406195.1 Haplosyllis anthogorgicola | reverse complement strand
AGTAGTAACTATAGGTGGCAGCATCAAAAAGTCAACCGAAAGGAACAGGAGATATAAGCAAAAAGGCTTAGTTCTTTTGCTTGCCCCCAGATTTCGGTTTCCGTACACACACTCTACTGCAAGATAATACACAGAGAACACAACTCTATCAGCTTTTTCAAAAGACAGCTTGCCTACTAACACAACTATACTAAGATCAACTGGGGTTTTTATTTCAATCAGTTATTGTAAAGATCGGAAAGTATCTTGCTCAGAAACAAATGTTTCGTATTTGATGCTTTCCAGACCTATTTTCAAGCAAAACTTGTACGTTTTCTGATACTGAGATCAATTAGACGTTTGTTTACAAAATAAAATACGACGTAAATTCCTCACTTCGGACTGCTCTGAAGTTCTTGATCTACCAGCTCTAATTTCAATCCACATGGACATTAACATGTTGTGAATATAATAAAAAGTAAATAAATGCACTAAAGGCCAGAACAGTGAGGGACTTCTGTACCTGTTACAAACCTAAGCATTGCTAACGTATTCTTATCAGTTGCTACGCTCTATGAATTTCTTTTAAATGTCTCTTTTTGCCTTTTAAAGATAATTTTTCAGGACCAAGATAAAAATTTCCCCTTCTCTAAGTTCATTTTACAGTTGTGAATAAGTGTCACATGTTGCCCGCCACTGTTGATTAAACTGTCCAAAAGTGGCGGGATCTTCCCACGTAGAAAACGTCACTTTGTCCATTGCCAACAGCAAACAGTTTGCACGATGACATTTAAAAAATAAATACGTAAAACCCTTTCAGCCCTGAAATGACTCAACACTTCATTCACCTGAGAAATTTATTACTGCGTTACATCTTGTTATTTTGACATTTTAAAGTGTTACCCACAAAATTAATTACAGCAAATGAACTCTCCTTGCTACTTTCTATGCTAGTTTCCAATGATTTATTTGACACTTTTATACATTGGAGAAAATGTCTCTGCGTGCATAATGACAACCTACACTATTTGTTTTTCACTTCTTCACGGTAAACCATATTATCGAGCCCACAGGGTTTCTACCTTGCCGATGGTGTTAGTTACGAAGCTACCGCAATTAAATAAAACCGTAAAAACTCCGAATGAAACTCGAATATCTAGCGTTATATGTGTTTCAAACTATATTTAACAAACCGAAAGTTTATTTTTTTGTAAATAAGGAAAAAGTTATGCAAGATAGTTGATTTCCATGAATTTGTCAACAAGACTTTTTTCTACGTCACACTACTCGTCATTTGTATCTATTCCAGTGACGCCAAATAGAAGGTAACAAATATGATGCAAAACAAATAAAAACTAACCAATAAGGACGTGCTTTCACTTTCCAAAAATGCAAATGACACTCTACTACCATTTTACAACAAAATATTTATGTCCTTAAATAATACCAAATATGCGGAAGAATAGGACGAAGAACATAGATTAAAACATCTTTCATTGTATCCCCACAGTTATTTCAAAAACCAATTGTCAAATGCATTTGCATAAACAATAATTATCCGTTGTCCACACCAAAAGAAAATGATGAAGACCAGTTATTTTTTCTTTGTGAGAACTTTTAACTGGATGTAGCATCATACAATTTTTAACATCGGAACATCGCTGTTACCAAACTTTACACTTTCTCTGCGGATTCATCGGTGAAGATGATGAACACTTAAGCACGCGAGAAAATTCGGGAAAATTGTGTAGTTGTCCATTGACTCTGTAAGAAAAAATCTGCGGTAATATATGGTTTATCTGTATGTTATGCAGCAGAATATAACACAATTACAAACAACTTGTTACAAATCTATTACATAGTGTTGAAAGAAGATATAAATTAAATACGTGGTCATCTATTGTGCCGTTTTAATTTAAAACCATAGTCTACATTAAATAAATGAAAAAAAATTCATTTTCCTACAACTGAGGGCACAGAAATTATGTAATCATTGAAAAACTAGACTCATCAAATAAATTACATAATGTTGCAAGACATTTTTTCCATTACCTGAATCTGCTTGACGCGTGTGGTTCCGAGTAGAGGTAGTTACGAATAAATTCCTTAGTGGACGACCAACAATGCAACTGGAAGAGATATATGTACGCATAATGGTAAATGTAATATGTAAACAAGAATGTATGATTAAATCCATTTTTCATGGCCACTAAATTCGTTCCCTTCAAACAATTTGACTGGTGTGGTTTAAAGTAAATATTCGGATTCATTCGAGAAAACAGTTGTAGAAAACCCTTTACCTGTGCGTGACTGACGAAGAAGAGCTGTTCCGGAGTAAGATCGATTCCTGGTAACCTCGGTTCTTCTTTTATTCTCTTATCTCTCAGCCATTTCTTATAAGCCTAAAGGTACATGTAAATTAAGATATAAAAATACCATATGATTCCCTTACAGGAGACAAAAATACCCAGATGAAGACAAGGCTAAAACATATACCCTCCATGATTGGACAAAGCCACCGGCATCAGCAATGTTTTCACCAAGTGTAAGATCACCGTTGATCTAAATATATGCACAAACGTAGTTAGAATTATTTTTATGCATTCATTTGCACATGGGATAAGCAACGGTGTTTTTTAATCATTTAAATTATCTTTTAAAGTTTCATAAATGTTGCAGGAAAATTGCGCAAAGGTCCACGCAAAGGGACTTTGAAAGTGCGACCGCCAATCTTGTTTCCAGTTGATTCGTGTGGATTTTTTCTCAAATGTTAAGACTTCATCTCAGAAATTAGCCGGTATTGGAACAATGGAAACGTTGTGCTTGTATTCTCGGTAAAAGCACAGCATGAAGCCACACTGGTTCATTTTCTACAACGTTTGGTTCTGCTCTTTGGATGGCCTGATATTATTTTTGTTAAATTTTCTCCGTTTTTGTTAATACTCGAAGCTTTTTCTGATTATTATCTGTTTCCAAATTAGGCAAGAAATTTAGGTACATTATAGGCAAATTTGCCTGAGTAGGCAAGAAATTAGAGGAATTGGGCAAATTTGACTAATTAAGCCAACAAAAACAATTGGGAAAAACTCCTAATACTTCCAAAGTCGCACATTACGCAGCAAACAAAATATTGCAGAGAAACCGCAATAAAAAGGTGATACAATACGCCCATATGTTAACAACTGTACCACACTCATTATCATCGATTTACTTTACACTAAGTTGAACTGATAGCACAAAAATAAATACATTACATTTTCACCAATTTCTAGCATTTCATATCCACTAAATTGATCTTCAAAACACTGAGCCTTCTCCCTGAATAATTCTTCTATTTTTGGACTCCACCAATTCCTAAAATTACCACTGTCGTCAAATCTTTTTCCTACAAGTAAAAATGATAATAATGCGGAAATAACTATTTATATTTCATTTACTTTGTAGTTACTAATCTTTTATCAGGATATTTTACCATTGTTTAACAACAGATGTAATTTCCCACCAGATTTCGTAATAAATCAGTAGTGTATCCAAATGGGAACCTAACCCTGTTACAGCTAGCCAAAAAACAAAATGGCAGCCACCCCCTTCCAGGCCAAATATGTGCATTCCCCACTGTAAATAACATACCTTGATCATCAAAACCATGAGTGATTTCATGACCGATAATATTTCCCGTACTTCCAAAATTTATATATCTGAAAAAGATCAACAATATAGTTTCTCTTCAAACTACCAATTTAAGCGTACACTAATTTGTGGAAGATCTTCGAAATAAGCTAACAGCGCGTTTTCCCAATCAAAATGCTAAACGATGTCACTGATTTGGCCAAAAAAATTCAAAACATTTCGTCCAGTCACATTTAAAACATACGGTACTACTTGGAATCATTCCTATGATCTATGTAGTCTATCTCTCGATCATATTTTCTTCCTAAATCCACATGTGAAATAGTCTAAAATACTCACTTCGGGTAATCTTTGTGAAAAGTGGGTTTTGAGAAGAAGCCTGCTGGAAAAACTGAAAAATAATTAGAAGAAAAAATAATGCATATCTAATTTTGGTTGCACAACTAGGGTGGGAACGAGAGACTACATATTTAATTTCCCTTGTCAAATCGAGAAAAGTGCCCTGCAGGCAAGCAGAAAATTATACCAAGCTCCCCAGACTGCTGGTGGTGTAAACCATCTGCAACAAGGAAACAAGGAGAATTTTTTCCCTGGTGAGCAAAGTAGTCTATATCATGCTTTGTCAACCATTCCCTTCATGCACCTCATCTGCTCAAATTTACGTTAATGAGATAAAAAGTTCCCATCAACCCTTTCCCAGGCAGACCATCAAGTCTGACCAGCCATGCCAATGAAAACCAATCTGCCTGCCACTCTTATTCTGTGGGTCAAAAGATCTACCTTTCTATGGTGCACCCCATCGCCCAAATACAAACATTCGGGCGTTCTGTCTTGCCCATCAATAGGGTTTTTTTCTTAACTCGCACCTAGCCTTATTTTGTCTAACTTGTCTAATCTATCTAATTACATAGAGTGGAAATGTGCTAATTTTAGGCAATGGTGCAAAGATTCTGTACATTCAAACAGTGTAATATGGTAGTTTAACCAGAAATGATTCAATGTCAAATAAAAAATTGGTATATTTTGGCTCATTTTTATACTATCTAATTAGACAGATTAGATAAATTAGACAAAATGAGATTTGGTACGAATTTAAAAAACCTAGAATGTAGTGTTATAGACCAATTAGGATCAATCTGTAATCGCTGCAAAACTTCCAAATTTAACTTGTTTATGACAAGTTGATCACAGACCAATTTTGTCAATTTTGACAGGGCGCAGTCAAAAGAAAAAACAGTAACTTAGCTTAAAGCTAATAAAAAAAGCCTTTTCATCCATCGGATCATCGAAATTATTTTAGCGATTAGATTCCTTGTTAATTTCCAGACCATATTTAATTAATCATTGTACATACTCTGAATTATCCACAGGTTCATTTAGCCTTAGTTGCGATTGCAGGAAAACAGATTCAAGCAAGGATAGTCTGCTGCGTAGACTTTGATTTTCTTCTACGACCAACTGTAAAATAGTTATCAATAAACCACTGCATATTTTCCTCTTTATGGGCATGATTATAGTTCCATACTTTATCCGCGTAGATTATATTATGATAACAATTTAGCTTAACACAACTTAACACTTGTGAGGGAGAATATGATTTCCTGAATGAATGGAAAAGCAATCTACAGTTACTTACTTCATGATATAATGATTCCAATTTACTGTTATCCAAAAGATATTCTGGAAAACCAACGTGCTGTCCCATTTTGTCAAGCTAAAATAACAAGTGAATGTTCAACCTGGAACATGAATCTGCACATGCACTGCGTTAAATTCTTGTGTTCTCTCTTTTGTTCTGTGCGATTCCAAATTGATAAGCATTTCAGGAGCTCTTCACATATATCGTCAAAACAAGAGCTTTCATCCTCTCTACATTGTCAAAAGGGCAACGTAAAAGACTCACAAAAATCTGATGGAAACTGGAAACTGATGTATGATTTCACCTTCAATTTAGCTGCAACTCGTGTGGGTTCATCGCACCATTCAGCTTCATCGAGTATTTCGCCCATAGTTTCTTTCATGTAAACTATCATTTCATTCGTCTTCATGGAAAGAACGACAGTTTGATATTACGATATGGAATAATTTTGGATTTATTGGAGCTAAAATACAAAAATGTCGCTTTTCCTGGGTGATAAAAAAGAATAATTTATTGCAATCTGCGTAGCAGGAAAATTGGGTGCCAAGTTGAGACTATTATTTTGCCGATGGCAAAGTTTCGTTTACTACTACTATTGCAACAAATCTAGACCTGAAAGTGTTCTTGCATGTGACAGCATGTGTAATGCAAAGAAAAAGATGCGATACGAATTAAAAATTTCCAAAGGAGGAGGATCCAGTCTAAAATTTCATGGTTTCGAAATGCTGAGCTGAATTGTATTATTACTATTGATAATGATAACTATAATCATAGTCTAACTATAATTATTATTAGGGTCAATAATTCTACAACGCACAACGCACCACTTTCTGATAAGATTCGTCAAACACTTGGTCAACATACAACCTTCCAACGGCCCATTTCATTAATGTCATTGTGTCATCTAGGCAGGTTTCCCATCTTGATTTGGCATTTCGTTGACCATGCACTATCTTTGAAAAAGACATTGACAAACCAATAATTTTGTTAAAACTTCAAAAGTAAGATAGACATATAAAAATACAGAGCTTTAGAGATAACACACAGGCCTTCGAGCCGTAACTTATAACTTAAAACATTTCTTAAATTGTTCCATATTTTGTTGTTACTTCCTTAAATTTCCAATTGAAGTTAAATGATGTAATGTACCATACCTTGTTAAAGGCAAAAGCCACTTCTTTGAATTTGTTTGGCAAGACGTTTAAAAACGAACCGATCAATCTGAGCATCAGGTGATTCGCGAGGGTTCTGTCAAACAATTAATTTTCAGCAACTTATGGCGTAAATTTGTCACTGACTTCCGCATGATTTGGACAAACTTCTTTTATTTTAGACAAAGTCATTAGGAAATAAAATAAGGCGTGCACTCAATCAGTGTTCACTTTAAACATTTAAAATGAATTTTCTTACTGCATTACATTTTAGGTGTGGTATCACTTCTAATACCATAATTTAATTGTATAACTTGTAAGGAGAAAAGATAGGGTCATGATTACCCCTCCACAATTATTACAATAGTGAATACTCATAACACAAATAAATCACAATTTATAAAACTAAACAAAACCATCACGTTTGTTTTTAAGTTACCTTTTGTCAAATGTATCCCACATCTCCGCCAATCTCATCAAAAATATCGGGTGATGGACGTCAATTGTGTACACACTTTTTCCTGTGCGCGAAAGTAGTGTCCCAAAGTATTTGACCCAATTGAATTTCTACAACGATTTAATATGTTTACACATAAAAAAAATTAACACACCCCAAAAGTTGTTTTAAAAGAAAAAGGTTGTTTTTCATGTTTTTTTGTTTTAATTTTGTTGGACCAGGGTCCATTTGAGGGGCCACTGATTACCCCTGTTTTTAACCTCGCGCGACCTTCCCCATGGGTTTTAAGCAAGGTATTTCTGTCGCTTGCACTCAGGAAGAGGTTGTTTGTAGGAATCGATGTGTTTTTGTCCCAAAACTGATAAGAATTTCATCCTGTCATTTTTTTATTAAACTTAATGTTTAAAAGCACGGTTACTTCCGTCTGTAATATTTGTTGTCAGTTCTTGAATTGTGAAAGTTTCAAACGAAGTTTTTCTTATTTCTTCAGGTGGGAGCATGATCTATTGTAAATAATAAATAAGAAAACAAGATCTTGGAAAACATGTGCTCTTAAACTCCACCCCTTGCATACCCTGTGCCCCTTCCAGATAGACGCGTGAAAGAACCAAAAATTGGTTAATTCTGACCTTTAATTGCCCTGGCCCTTGAAACGATTTCATCTAGATTAAAGCATAACATGAGACAGACGAAATGGATGAGAGCTTTACTCGCTTAAAGTTTTCAAGATTACAAACCATGGCAATGTCTCTTTCCCAGTCGACCATGTCTTTCATATCAGCTTCTGCAGTGGACTGGTCTGCGCCCATAAGAACTGCAATGTCAACTGCATATTTCTCATAAGCTTTCATGATTGTTGAGTTTCTTTCTTCTAATAAGTACGTACGCTGTAGGTTAAATCCAGCTTGTCCAACCTAAAATAGAGAAACATGTCTTGCAAGCTAAACTATAAGTTATGTCAATGTGTGACACAACATGACCCTAAATCCAATTTAACGCCAAATGTATTTATTAACGCCCGCGTATGCGGGAAGGTAATGTTTTCAGTCGTGTCTGCGTGTGTGCCTGTGTGTCTGTCTGTCTGTCTTCATTTTTAGTATGGTGGTACATCTTCATAATATCTAGATCAGGTTTGAGTATCAAGGTCATTGGGTCAAGTTCAAGGTCACAGCAATAAAAGAGTCAATTTTTTTAGTGTTGTCTACTAATATAACATGTTTTGATGTTTGAGACAAGTAAATGGGGTCAAAGTCACAATATATGTCAAAATTATGTAAAGGTCAAGGTCATTTGAAGGTCAAATTTCTAGATTTTTGTAATTTTTTCATGTTTTAATAACTATTTGCATTTTAGTTACTATTTGCATTTTAATGACTATTTGCAAAGCGGGCGGTTCGGCCTTTGATTGGAAGGCATTCTTTTTTATTTAAATGTACTTAATGTAATGCGAAATGAAGAGTCTATTGTTACAAAATCACAGTGACAAACAAATTATGGGAAAGTCAAACACATGAGAGGTAAATGTGTCCCAATTTTCTTCAATTTAGAAACGCTTGAAAACAATGTAATTCTAAACTGTGTTTTTGATGTGCGGAAAAGTATAGTGTGACATTCTATTGTTTAAAAGTTGACTGTATTTTGAGGCTCTAATGATGTGGACGTTGTCTTACGTGCAGACCATTCTTACTGGTGTTAGACATCTGTGGATAAATGGAAACCTCTAGAAATCCGTGCACGTTTATCGTCGCTAATTCCGCTAAAACCATCTCGATGTCAAAGTCGTCTGGGTTCCAAGACGAATTTACAACTGGAAATCCACCGTATGCATTTACCAGCTCTATTATCGGTTCCAAATCCAGTTTTTCAATTTTCTCTGAAATGTTGTTAAGAGGGATAATCTTTCAACAAAATGCACGTACTTTATAATTGATTTATACACTGATTTCTCAGCAATGGCATTGAAAGGGAGGATGCCAAACCTGTTTGGCAATAATACCCTGGAGGCATATGCAGTTCTTGTGCATTTACATTTGGTGATATACTGACCTTCATGCATGCATGCTTTATAATAATTAATTGAATCCATGACAAGTTTGGGAACTCTGTAGTTTTCATTGTCCTTTTCAAGCAAACCTAAAATGACAGGGAATCTAAGGACTTAAACGTATTAAAAATGATTTAAAATGAGATAATTATTTTATTTGATTATTTTTAAATTGTTTTGTAACTTAAGTGGCCTAAATTACACATATTACAATGTTGAAAATGTGCTTTAATCTATCAAATTAGGCCAATTACATTCTTTCCATGTTACATCTCAGAACTATCGTAGTGTATCATAAGGTATCTACATAGTGGGTCCAACTATAGTTTCTTTTTTTAACTAAAATTGTCTTTTGTTCAAAATGTATGAATCTGTATTTGAACTTGAGACATCTCTCTTGTCAGGCCAAATCTATACCACTGAGCCATTCATTTCTTTGCTGGCAGAGATCTTAACTTCCAGTGAGACAATCTAACACATACACCATTTGCAAAGCAATGAGATTAATTAAAGGCCTGGGTTCATTCCCCACACATCCCAACCTCAAAGTTTTTGCACTCTTAATACCAAGATAAAATAATTAACTGAATTTTTTATTTACTGTTATGATACATGGTCAAATAAATTTGGGTTTAATTTTATAGAACCTATATTTTTGCCAACTTATAAACATGTATATATGTTTTAGATATTTTATTTCTGCTCATAGACGTTCTTTCTCCATTTTTATGCTTATGTAATTTAACTGATCTCATAATAACCTTTTTATATAGATTTGAAGTGAAAGTAAAAGATACACTGTGGTAATGACCTCTTGAGTTGTTTGGACAAGAAACAATGGAGTTTTTTATTTTACATCACCCCAGTTTCACTCGCATATTATGAAAAAGAATTATAAAGTAAATTTGCGGAGTGAAAAAAAACCCTGTGAGTTTCATTTTGAAGACGACTGAATCAAATATAAGCTTTATACAAATATTATTTTTCTTGGAATGAAAAGTAGATAGTGCAAAGAGGAGAAATGTTATAATTACAAACTTTCTGAGGGATTTAAGTTTGAATCAATAATCTCCAGAGGTAACAAGGCTAACAAGGCGTCACGATGGGTCGAGTTTTACGCAATCACAAGGCTTTGTGTAAAAAGAAATTAAAAAGCGAAAACATTTCCATGTAGGCCGATACTACATAGAGTAAAATCTTTTTCCAATCAAAGAAATTTCTGTGCCTTGTAACACATCTGAATAAAGAAACACCAAGTTCAATTTATACAAATACAATATGATATCATTCACAAATGACGATTCTTAGCTCCTCATTTCAACGCTAGTAAATGGAGACGGTAAGTGAATGAATGGCAGACTACATCCTTACCCCACACTCTTCTACCTTCAACTAGTCTACCCACACTCCATTCGGTCATTATTTTGCTCCCTTTGATACTTATTTTTTATTAGCATTACGGTGTCAATCAAACTCACCAAATTGGATAAAACTGTTCTCAGCTCCTGAAATTTCTATCAATGCAGACAGAACAAAAAGGAGAGGAAAAGAATTCCACGCTGTGCTTTTGGTGATCTATTGTTTAAAAATTGATAGGAATTTCAAACCAAATTGTGCAACCTTTTGTATAACTTGAGAGCTGTATACTCAATTTCGAATCAACACTTGTTTGTATTAGAATAGCATTAAATTACTAGCAAAATTACCTTTGCATTCACTGCTCAGTATGGAGTGACAATGTCTACTTTCATCTTTCAATGGGATGCAAATATGCAATCTAACGGCAACTTCATTTTCTGATTAAAGCTGGTGTTCAACTAGACTATAAATACGCAAAAACAATGGGGAGGAAAATGATTAGTCCTCTTTTAATGTATTACTTTACAAAATATAACAGTACCTTTTGAGTAAAAATGTGATAACATATGGCAATTGCAGTGTGCTAAAATCTAGGACGAAATTGTGTGAAACTGAAAAATTACTATTGACTGTGAATTACCTGACGATTTCAAACTACAGGGATTTATTGTCGGATATTTTAATATGTAGAGCTTATCATGTCCAAAATAAAAAGTACGAAATGGACAAATTAAAAGCCCGGGTTCCAAATGTTTAGATTGCATAATTAGTTCCACCACATAATCGTTCCACCACATAGTGACAATTCCGCCACAAAAAAACCGTTTTATGTGGCGGAATGTCAATTTTCTTCAATGAAAACATTTTTACTCCCTCTAACTCCACCTAAAAAAACAAATGTGCAAAAATCAATTCAAAAGTTATTTCACTCACATTCCAAAGTGATTTACACACATTTACATTAAATTTAGGTAAAGTTATTGAGAGCAAAAAAAATATAGGGGGTTAATAGAACACTTTTGATGAAATAAATATGTTTGGTTTTTGAGCATAATAAGCACTTCAAATTCAGCAAAAACGCAAAATTGCGGAGATCTTAAATATGAGCACAATTACTTTATTAAAGCATGCTATTACAGGATATATTCAAAATACGATATTTCTACTCCAAGCAAATTTACATGAATTTAACGTTAATGTAAATCAATTCAGCCACTATTTCATTCACTTGGACGTCAATTGATGTGAAATATTATTGGATTGCATTCTTGTACTAAATTCTAGACTTTTTGCAGTGTTGCCTCATCATGAAGTTATGCAGCAAAATTTATATTCCTCCACATAAAAATTACAATTTCGCCACATAAAGATCTCTCTGTGGCGAATCGATTCTGTAGTCTGTAATTGTAGCTACGTCTTGGCGCATATGTTTTCGCAGTTGTTTCTGTGACTAACACTTTGACTGAGTACGACTTAAATCCTTCTTGCATCACATAGGCACCATTGAACCATTACAATAAAGTTACACTGAGTCTCTCGCATGCACTGAGTTCAACAATAGAGAAGACAGAAAAGAATCCATGACAGGTAGGTGAACTTTGTGGTCTTATCCGGCAAAGAAACAGATATCTATGACTTATTTTTCCTTTAGATGTCCTCCAAAAGTAAAAATAGACTAAAATTAATGATGTATCTTCGCCCAATTGTTACGACCCAGCACACACACACACATACACACAAACACACACACACACACACACACACACACACAAACTCAGATGTTTCTTTTTAACCAAATTTATTGTGAGCAGTGGACCTCATGTAATGAGCCCACTGTACCAGATCTGTTTTTCAAAACTTGGACTATTGTAATATGCGATTCAGTATCACCTAAGTACACCTTCCTAATTTGGCTCATTCCCATTAACGTTAACATTTAGAGAATGACTGTGAAAAATTAATATTAGCACACCCATGCACATCATTGTAAGACAGCCGCACATCTGAGTACTCAATAGATGAGGCTCACAGCATTCACTCTCAGTCTAATAACATCAGCTGAAGAGTACATATCTATTCCAGAATCGTGTAACAAGTAGTTAGTAAATTAGTTGTGTGTAAAGGATTGTTTGCCTATTCCCGGGACTTCCGCGTTAACGGATTTGCTTTGGGAACTCTTCCATCGCAGTGGAAAACTTCATCATGAACCTTTTTGTCAGCTGTTGCTGTACCATGCTGTGGTCAGCAAGACTTCCTTAAAATGCAATACTGTTTGTGTTTCGTACAGTTTACTTGTATTTAAATAAAAAAAAGTACACACTTAATTACTTTATTGTATGATACACTATTCACATGATATAGTCTAGTAAATACTATAGGGTAATACATCTATTTACATATTTTTATGAACATCATCTCAGTATCAGTATTTTAACTGGGTACAGCGGAATTCCCGGTAATCAAAACTGGACGTAATTCTTCATGAGTCCTTGATTGGCCCATAAAACTTCTAAAGTGCTTTGTACATACTACGTTTCATGTTTCCAATCTAAATGCTTGAATGACGTCATAAAATTTATTAATCTGGAAAAATTTCAATAAATCTTACTATTTCATGTATGTCGAAGAATGTCAAATATAAGCAAAGTAATATAACTGTCCAATAATTTTACCTAAGTCCATGTGCATATGAATTCAAAATGTTAAATAAATGTGCATGTATAAATGTCTTTCTTTCCATTTACATTCACTGACAAAAAGAAAGAAACAGTCTTTTAGATGGAGACTTGATAGGTGTATACGCCAGTTTAGTTCATCTTCGACAAGAATAAAAAAAATTACATACACTCCTCTCCGGATATATCGATATCGCTTATATCGATATCCCGCTTATATCTATACAATCTCTTGCAGTCAGTCAAATTAAAATATGTAGATATTTGTTCCGCTTATAGCGATATCCCGCTTATATCAATGCCATTTTTTCGCACCAAAACTATCGATATATCCGGGGACGAGTGTAAATGTTCACGGATTTAAAATCATAATGTCGCAAAGTGGCTTTTTCCTTTAAAATAAATAGTAATGGGTTAACTTCACAATCCATATTGGAATAGCATTAGGATATTGATTTGATCCTGGATCATTCTATTTTTACTTAAAAAGCCTTA
>JBCAUI010499573.1:0-13430 GCA_038406195.1 Haplosyllis anthogorgicola | reverse complement strand
GCCTTGCTAATCAGTGATGGGTAACACCTGCAGTGTCTACTAGACCCATCACTCAAATGGCATCAAGATGAGACCCCATATAAAAACCTCCTCTCTGCTACAAGTGAGCAGACCTGGACAGAGTACTTAAAAGGGAACTAGTGTGGCTGTGGTCTCAGTTAGTTAATCCTTTAGGAATTAAAGGATGAGAGTGGCACACCTGGACTTTATGTTATAGGACTTATTATTGAGAACACTTTACAATGTATTTCCCTATGTGGTTGATGTAGCTGCCAGATGCATCTATGCATTTGAACTTTCATATTTACACAAAGGAACTTTGAGCACAGGAGTGGGCAGGACCTTTACACCTGTGGAGGAGAGTGACATCTGACTCACCCTTTTTGCAAAGTGCTCTGTCACCTATATACTTATTAGTGGAACTTATTATTTACCAGAACTAAAGTTAAAGCTGTCAAAGACACCTGTGATTTTGCAGATTGTATTGTGTTGTATACACATGCACATTATACATCAAAAAGAAAACCATTATAAAGGAATTTATAAACATTACTACAACTCGTTAATCTCTCCACCCACAACGAATCTGCCACTGACACTCAGTTTCAGCAAGAACACGCGTCATCTTTTAGAAACAATAAATTTCCAACTTCACTCGACATGGTTTTAAAATGAAGAGTTTTGCAAAATTATACTCTGCCTACAAATAGTGCTTTTTTGTAAATAAATGTCTTACTGGGAGTAACCCGTTTTTAAACCGTATAATATCAACAATGCAACATCAAAATGGTTTTTAAATTTTTACACTAGTGTCAAATTGAATTTCATAATTATCGTTTAGTTTATCAACAAAGCTATTGTGAAATAAGATAAAAATAAGAATGGTTTTGGCCCGGTGTACAGCTTGTATTCTAACGAAGGGGCTAACACTAAATAAACCCAAGAGAATAATTCTTCAAATATGTTGACTGTCAGCGCGGACCGAAGAGAAACCTAAGAGGGCAAATCAAGTAGCGCTGTTCACGCAAAAATAAAAAGAAAGGTACGCAAGCCATGCAGCTTTACAATGGCCTAACTTGCCCGATTTAGAGTCAGCAGCTGATTCTGGTTCACATTTAACCAGTTCATATTGTGATTTATTGTACATAAAACACTTAAAAAGTAGCATTAGTGCATTTTGTAAGTCATCGAGAAGATCACGGAAATACTTATTTTGTATCAACATTAGTGTATTTTACGTCTAAATGTATTGAGATGTGTACATATTACAGTTCAAATAAAATTGTAAGTAAGATGTGTATTTAACCTTGTATTATAGAAAGTAAAAATGAATATAACGCATGTGTCAAGAGAGTAGTGTCGTAAAAGGTGAGGTGTATGCATTATTGTACGAATGGGATAAAATAGAGGGAAAAGAGGTGACCTGAACTTTAGTTATCGAACAACAGAATTTCCAGTCACGCATTTTCACTCGTACATCAGCACAAGATTAATTTCTATTGTTCCCAAAGTTAAAAATTATGAAAGAATATGCCACCTGTTCTAAGGAATAGTACGATGTGCCAAGCCTGAAAGAAGATATGACAGTGACATAATTAGACTGTAATCGTTTAGTACAAATGATTACCTTGTATGTACAGATTTGAACTTTGTACAGAATACATGTATATTTTATGTTTGCAAATTAGGTTGAGTTGTGATTAACTCAAAACATTTCATTGACCATGACAGTATATAAACATTTGATACCATAACTTAACCACATTTCGGAAATAAAATCTAATTTTAAACAAACATTGCTCTTGTTCAAATGAAATTGTAAGTAAGATATGTATATGACCTTATATTATAGGATGTAAAAATGAATATAATGCATATGTCTAGCGAGTAGTCAAAAGTTTAAAAAAAAACCCACAAGAGTGCCTTCCAATGAAAGGCCGAACCGCCCGCTTCGCAAATAGTCATTAAAACACAAATAGTAACTAAAAAACTAAAGTTGTAGCCCAGAAAGACGGACAGACAGACAGACAGACAGACAGACACACACACACACACAAACGACTTAAAACATTACCTTCCCACATAATAAAACAACAGTTGAAATCGACTAATCCGTAAAATTATATATGGTTACTTATGATTACTTATGATCAAGGACCACTAAACCTGTCCGGAAGGTGCATGTGAGCCAAGGCTTAGTGACAAGTGAACTTATGGTCATTTTGTTCTGCTCTGGTAAACACCACCGCGTATGCGGGAAGGTAATGTTTTCAGTGTGTGTGTGTGTGTGTGTGTGTGTGTGTGTGTGTGTGTGTGTGTGTGTGTGTGTGTGCGCTGTCCGTCCGTTTGGGCTATAACTTTTGAACCCATTGACCTAGAAACCTCAGTTTTGGCATAGTGGTCTATCTTGATAATATCTAGATCAAGTTTGAGTACCACGGCCATTGGGTCAAGTTCAAGATCACAGCAATAAAAATAGTATTTTGTTACCATCTCCCAGTATCACATGTTCTAATATTTGCGAGCAAAATACAAAAAAAATCCAAATAAAAATATGTCAAGATCCCTTAAAGGTCAAGGTCATTTGTGGTCAAATTATAAGGTTTTTTTCGTGAATTATTTTATATTTTAATCTTTATGATGTTTTATGATTATTTGCAAAGCAGACGGTTAGTTCTTGGACTGAAAGGCATTCCTGTTTTGTTCTAACTTAAGGCTAAGGATGGTCGTTTTGTTAGGATTACATTACCTCTATGTCATCTGTAGATGCATAAACAATAAGAATAACACCAATGGCAAGTTTCCAAGCAAAGGTTTTTCGAAATGCTATTTCTTAGATGTACAAGCTATCATAAAAAAATTATTTCAAATATATTTCCTATTTTAAGATCATATACTTTTTTATTCTCATTTGAATGTACTTTGAAGACTTACACGTTCATGTAATTTTACGGATCAATCTACTCAGAGAAAAAGATAGATTGCTGATTCAAAACTTTGTGCACAAGGTTTATTTTGTTTAAAAGGTCTTTTTTAATTTGTTAAATAAGTGAATATTTTAAGGTCAACACAGAGACACACATTCTTAATTTGTAAAGAAAAAATAAATATCTTTTCAATTCGTTCAATAATAAAATTACTTTAAAATAATTGTGCACAAAGTATTAAATACGAGAAACGTAGCTAATCCGCCCGCTTTTCTTTCTTTCTCTTTTTTTTTTTTTTTTTTTTTGCAAAATAGCAAATGTGTGTAATAGCTGTACTGTACCGTCACGCATCAAGGTGTGCACTTTTTATGGTTTAGTGATTTTACAGCCTAATTATTTCTGTCCGTCACGCAGTGATTTCTTTCTGGTCTATATATTTTCTGTATAATATATAGATCCCAATAACAAGGGTACCCTCAATGCACTCGGCCTGACATGCATTTGGGAGCATATTCCAACACATCTTTTCTTAATACTTTTCAAAGTGTGGATGTCTTGATTCAATTCCTGAGTTGATCAAGGTGAGTTCAATATTAAGTCACTTTAATGCGGTAAATGCTGGTTTTGATGTGCGTATTGTATTTAGTATTAAAAGTAATATAAACGTGCACTGAACTTGCATTATTCATATTTGGCAATAGTGTGTGTGTGTGTGTGTGAATGTGTGTGTGTGTGTTTGTGTGTGTGTGTGTGTGCGCAATTTCCTAGCGCAAAATTTTGGTAAAGCAAGTAAAGCACAAATAGCAAATGTGACACTTTCAGTCAAATCAGGAAATGGATAATTTATTAGTTAACTCCCTAAAATACTCTTTTCAAATCCTTTGGACAATCCTTTCGGACTTTAACAGAGATGTAACAGAAAAAACTCCTGCAGAAGAGCAACAATTATATGTCCAGCTATAATTAGTATAAACGTATTTTCAAACTACTTGTTTATGTTATTTCTAGAAAGGACTTTGAAGTCTTCACATGTCTCAAGATAACACAATCCAAGTAAGATTATACAATTGAATGCAGTTATTTCAATGACTTTAGGTTTTTTTTGGTTTTTTTTTGTAATTTTATTTCGAAATGTGGAAAAAGAAAATATGTAAAAGATTATATTAATACTTGGCGATCTGATCTGTGTGCCTATTTGACCTTTACAATACACCTATGTTTACCTGCCCTCCACCCTGAGCACACAATAGAACTGACAATACACTGATGATGTACACAAATAGCCAATACAACATGAATGCTTTTAAATATCACAGGGTAAGGTGGGCCATGTTAAGCCAAAACTTTATATTTCCTATTTCCATCCATGCGACTAGCGATTTAAATAAACCTGAACAAATAGTCTATAAAATGAGCGAGAAATGATGGTTTCAATACCTACATAACTTGAGTCTCTTAACACGGTGGAAAATATACACTCCTACCTGAAATTGATTGCATTTTTGGGAAACAGAAGTCCATGTTGTGTCACTTGAACAAAAATCTTTTTGCCTACAAAATGAAGATCCATGGATACTCAAGCATCATTTTCATTATTACTAAATCATACAAATCGAGTTAATACTGGAGTATTCTTGTTTGCATGTGCTCTTATTTCCTTAAAGACTTTAAATATTTTTGGCCAGTCTATGTTGAACATTTATTCACTTGTAAGGAATACTCTGAGCTTGAAATATTTATAAATATTTATGGAGCGTTGTTATTTGTAGTTTCCGCCCAATTACACAAAGTTTCATTACGTTAATGCAGTTTAATAAGAGTACACTTCACTTATGGCGCCACTGCATAAATGTACAAGGAAACGATTACATTGTTCTAATTTAATGTTTTACGAGATCAAGAAATCAAAGGAAATTTTACCCCCGCAAAGTTCTTGAACTGGCCAATGGACGATTATGTGCCCCTTAGCACGGCACTTAGAACAAAAGGTTTAAAGTTACGAGAGAGCCCATTGACCAGATACAATTTCCATTGGCTGTAGGGAGCATTTCTTGATCTGTGAAAGTTTTATTTTAACATGAATACGGCGTGTGTCTGTCAAGTAGTGCCATTTTCTGGGAATGTTTTAATGTAACAACGCCTTAATTTACTGCTCGTCCAAAACTGCTCAATGTAGCTTTTAACTTTTTCAGAAAATATTTTTTTCAGAAACTAAAGATCCTTAAAATGACTCTGTACACCTACCAAGACTATTTAATGCCATCAGTTACCTGACTACGCATAGCAACCTCCCTGAAGAAAATTTAATTGAAACTGCAGTCGGAGATTTCAACCCCATTCTAAATTTGGCACATTAAAGACATACACAGAACCGTATATTTGATGTTTTAGTATTTTTTCCGATACAGCTTTTAAGTTAAATGTTGATAGCCGAATCTGATAAATAATCGTTTCTCACTATTTTTACAGATTTCGCAGGTTCTCAATCTTTGACCAACTAGGTCACCATGTATTCCTCCAAGGTGTATGTTGGAGGTGACGGTCGACAGAGGCAGCCTAACTTCCACGGAGGTCAGACGACCAACCCTTTCAACAACCCATACAGCTACAACAGGCAGTCTGGCCAGTCAGATCTGTATGGAGCCAACTCAGTCTACTCGACCGGGTCTGTCTACTCAGCGAGGGGTCCACCACCTTCTTACAGAACAAACCCTGTAAGTACTAAATATGGTACATATAGTGAAACAAGTGTTTGCTCAACCACCATAAACCAGGCACGTACTTACGCATGGATAATAGCATAAGATTTGCATCAAAATTAAGAGATTCTGAGTTTTTCCTAATTCTTTCACCTGGCAAATTAAGCAGGAATTTACTGATAGTGGTCAGTGACTATATTTCTGTTCAGGACTAAACGTTGTCCTCTTCAAGTTACTATTATTGGTCACGTCCTAAAACTAGTCTTAACTTCCCTGCCTAATCTGGGAAATTTGCCCAATCTGCCAAAGTAGACGAAACAAATAGTGAAAGAAATCCTATTAAAAGTGAATATCAAGACAGTTTGCTGGTTACAGAACACAAATGCAGAAGTGCGCAGGCCACAGACTCACCCACCCTGGGTTTTTAACATACATGCAGAACCTCCTTCTCTCACCCTAGTTTCGAAACAGGTGAGCCAGAAAGTGGACTAAAGTGTTTACTGTTCTAAGAAAAAAAAAGAAAGACTCCTTTAATATTTTCGTGTGAGATTACCTTACGTGACCATAATTTCAACTTGTCTTACCCTAGTTAAACTTTAAACCAATCACCCTTTCATTTACCTTTTCTATTTAAGTATTATAATGAGCCAATCGATATAATATGATAAATATTTTCAATAGGCTAATCTATATAAATACAAGAAATAAAGACATATAAATAAATATAAAATTTATTTAAATAATGTTTGTTGTAAAATTCCCAAACAAAATGCAATCAAAGTCACGGTTAACTGAAAATGTAAAGCAAAAATTTTGTTATTTAACAAAACTGAACAAAAGTTCAAGGTCCTAAGCTTTCTAATATACGTCATTAAAAAGATGCTGAATGAGACGTTCTCCCAATTTGATCTTTGATATTTCGAGGTCCATTATCAGAGGCCACTCACCGAGCCAACTAGTGGAGACGAGAGAATAACGCTGTATGCTTATCATGTGATTTTAGTTTCGATCCACCCAAATTTCTTTTGCCGCTCTTAAAATAATTTTAAAATATATACGTATTAAAATAATACACATTTATTTTCATAATCCATAGGGTTTGTCAGACTTTTCATAAATAGTTTGCACTGTTTCTTTTTGTGCGCATCAAAGAACAGCGTGACATTTCATTTCTAGTAAAGTGATTTTATCCCGTCTCATCGAAAATGCTATTTCAGTAATATTGACAATGTGAAATAATTTGTTGCTAAATTGTCTTTTTTGTTTGTAAAAGCATTATTATTTAATAAGTCATCATCATAAATGAGCAATGTTGGTAAATATTATCGGGGACTCAAAGCAAAAAATAAACTTACAGTCGTTAACTACTGCTTACCATATGAAAATATTACTGCAATTCAACGAACATTAGCCGTTAGTTATTTTGAAATCTGACAAATATTTCTAGTGTCATGTGTATTATGTTATTCAGATACGTTTCTATGGCCAACGTCATACGAAAAGTAGATTTAGTCAAATAGATACTACAATAATTATCTTTGGAAATCATCCATGTGGCGTTCACAAAGCTCAGGACTACAACCGCCAAATAAATTTGAAACACTTTCAGTATATGTGAATGCATGATTTTATCAGTGTTTGTGTTTATTTTATGGATGTCAATAGTGAATTCAAAGGCAGTCACGTATACCATCTTCCTTCCTCCCTTTTCTTCATTTCACACAATCGAAGACCTCCAAAATTTGAAAGAACTTAAATAGCTTTCGTCTATTTTCATTGCAAATGCAAATTCTTAATCTCCATTGAGTTTACATTCACAGTAAATTAGTATCAAGTTTTTTTCTTCAGATGTTCGAACGTGCCACATACCCACGTAATATCGAAATAAGTTTAGGGATTCATAAAATTACATAATTAACCGTCGTTAAAGTCTTAGCCTCAGTAAGATACAATTCGCTAAAAAGACAGAGCGCAATGCTAACCTAAACCATCATTTTAAAGTGTCTGTTGACAATGTTAAAAATGAGTTCGCGTTGTCTCTTATTCTAATCATATCAATCGTCCAGATCTCTTGATACATTACATTTTTGTCGTTTTCTGATAGCCCTTTCTTCCACGCTGAGATAACTCTGCCTGGATTTTAAAAGATGTTGTGTGTACCTACTCGTCACACACGTTCGTTTGCTTATTTTATGCCTATTCTGTATGTGGCTGTGTAGGGTTATTAGCAGGCAACCACACTTTTCACAAACCATCTTTCAATCATCTCTTTTTTCTTGTATTGCAGCCGTCTATGACTTACGCTCCTGCCCACCACAACCAATGGCCGCAGTCACAGAACCAGCAGCGGCAGCACAACGTGATGCCGTTCACTCAGCAACAGCACACGTACGCTGAGATAGGGTCCGACAGGGGAGGGTGAGTTGAAGAAAATGAGATCTAATACAGATATCAGTGTCCGATCAGCGATTCTTGTATTCTCGACATGTCATGATTAACAGTTTCTTCTGGAAACCTGAGAATTTACTCTTTTTCATGCGAAAACGGTAGAGAGTGAATCATCATTTTACCCAAATGAATGACTCTGCCCTCCACCTCGACTGGATAAGATTTAAATCATGTTTTCACGATGACCATTTGAGTCAGTTTCTTGAAGTGTGCTTCAGAGTTTCTCAGAATATAAAAAGTGTCTCTTGTGAATGGTGTAGGATTTTTAAGAAAGACTAGCAGCTCGTTTTCATAAACTGATCGCCCATCCTTTAGCGCAACAAAGGTCGTGTTAAGCATTATGTTGGTTCATGACATAATGCTGATCTCGTTGCATTATGCTATAAACCAACATAACTCGACTTTTAATGGGTGCAGTTATAAATTTTGTTGCGCTATGGATGAGCATTACATTTATGAAAACGAGCTGTTGGTAGCATTAGGTAATAAACCAACATAACGCTACTCTTATCGCTTGTTGTTGCGTTTTAGGAAGGGCGTCAAGTTTATGAAAACGAGCTGAAAAGCTAAACTGTTCCTGTTGATTATTTTACAGAAAGGACCCGTTGGTGGAGAGCGCAACCCCCCGGGACAGTCAGGCCGGTAACACGACCAGCATCCGGTGTATCAGCGGCATCCTCATCGTCATCGTCCTGCTTATTGTGATCGCCATGGCGTGCATCATACCGCTTGTTATCCTCAAGAATGACGGTAAAATTATACAATTGCAACTTTGTAAACCTGTTTTTGTAATGTTAAAGTTAGCATGTTACCACCGCTTTCATACAATTGTATATTTACACTTTTAACTTCCCAGCCAGGAACTCACCGAAAACTCACCCAACCTTGAGATCTTAATATTTTGACTTTGTTCTTTAACTTCCAGACGACTCAACTTCCACGACAGAAGAAATAACTGTGGAAAGAATAGTATCAAGTAAGACTTCGTTTTAAATTAAAAGCAGAAACCCCATCTAATTTTGTACAAATAGAGTGTCAATATTGATATTTTTATTTACGTCAATATGACTGCATGAAATTATTTTGTTCCATAGTTAATGAAAAGACACTTAGCTTATTATTCAAATGTTCGTCTAACTTTCCACTGGGAACATAATAATGAAATAGAAGATCTCGAAACTTGCTTTTCAATCATTCAAGTAAATTCAATGTTGCTAATTTCGTGCGATCTAAACATATCAGTATATTTTTCCTTTGACCTAACTTTACAACTTAAAATTCTATTGGTCATAACTTCATATTCTATTCTCTTCACAGCCACAATTCCTGGCAGCATAACGTTTGATAGACAATTCACGGACGAACTCAACAATAAAACTTCACCAGAGTACAACGCCATGGTGCAAGAAGCTGAACAAGAGGTGAGTGTTTGCTTTTCTGTTACTTCTTTTAACTCCAAAGAATGAGGTTTTCACATTTAAAGGCAGTGATAATACTGCTGATGCCAAGCCTGGAATTTCCATTAAAATTGAGTTCTATTTCGAATTCTTGTAAGAGTAATATCTGTAGTATATTCCACTTACCAAAGCACAGCGTGGCATTCCATTGTAAACTCATAAATTGAAACTCACATCCTCAAATTTCCCTTGTTTGTTGCCTAAATCTTTAATACGATAATATAACTATTTCTTAGATGTCTATGTCTTTTTGCTTCTTTTGTTATTGCTTCCTGTGTTTCTTGCAAATAAAGTTCTGTCGTTTTTGTAGTCTAAAGGTTTGTCTGGGTGTTTTATTTTTGTAGAAATGCACCGTTCACCGTTCAGTGTAAAATTATATGTTATTCAAAGCGGAGCAAATATATATGTTGGAAAGCAGCTTTCGCCAATTTTCTTTCTAATTTTGCATGCGGCTGGGGCAGGAATAATTTGTTAACCCTTTCAGAAGAAATTCCTCATACTTCAAAAATTACCACTAAAGAAACACCCCAAACATGAAGTTTGATATGAAAGATACCAATATCACAAAGGACTCACTTCTCTATTTCAGTGTGCACAGGCAAATCAAAACGTGGAAGGATTTGATGGTAAGATTTTATGCAATTCTGTAAATTTGACGGTCAAAATTTAGTCAAATGTTATATACTTAAAATAAAACATAATGCAACTGACTCTGTTTTCAGAGTGTGAGGTCCTTGGAATGGAACCGGGCTCGATTAAAGTTAACATGAGCATTAAAATAACGATAGTGGTCGAAGTGACTGTCAATGTTGACCCCGAAGTAAGTTGAGCAGAGTACTACATTTAATTACTAATTGTTTTATTTTGCCAAATACAGCAAAAATCAAATCAGGAAATTTATTTTCCATTTTTAATCAACAAAAGTTCACATTTTGGTCACTCGAATAAAAGTACAACGTGAAAAGTGACAAGTAAACGATCCACCTTTCCTTTCTGCCCTGTCCTACCCTAAACAGACATCTAGTTGTGAAAGTTTAAATCGTGATTGATCAAGGACAATAAAAGATTCTGTTTTGTAACACGTAAATTTTTTCAGAGTAATTTTCTGTTGTTTCCAAAAATGAGCTTATTTATTTCTATTTTGATTATTAATACGGCATGTAAAGTGGAAGATTGGCCGTCATTCATAGACATTCATGTTTCTGGAAAAGTCTGCCCACAGTCTGCCCACAGCCTGCCCACAGTCAGAAACTTGTACATTGCGTTACCTCATCTCTTCTTGTCTGTAGGCTAGTCCTGAAGAAAAGGAACAGAAGATAGAGCTGGCCATAGAAGTTGAAACTAAGTCTGAAGAATCCGCAGCCAAAGTAAAGGAGGCTCTGGAAGAGCTGGCGAATGACAACCCGGATATCACTGTGACATCTGTGGATGAAGAACGTGTAACGACAGAAATAGGTATGTGTGACAGGCAGTACAGGGTGGATAGACGGTTTTCCCTCATGTACTGCAACCTGTTGCACAACGATTTCTTGTTGCACTCTTCAATAAATCCCTCTTTTTGCTATCTTAATGGTCCAAGGTAAAACTTTCAAACGTAATCGTTGATGCAGTTAAATAAGCCTCCGATGCTTGCACAGTTGTGTCGCTTGTCAGAAATATTATATTTCGACAAAAAAATTAACAAAAATGCCTTTCAGTCGAAGACTTACTGCCCACGTAGCAAATAAAATTAGGAACTAAAACACAATGGAAAGACAGACACCGAACTATTAGGATACATCAGGGATACATCAGGGATACATGAATACGTATGCACTTCACATCAATCTAATTCATATCAGTACATACATAGATCTGTGCCTTTTCTTTTCCCAGCCGACCCATGTGAAGGAGTAACCTGCAGAAATGACGGAGAATGCGATGGTGGGACCTGCATATGTAAAGTTGGATTCACTGGAGCACAGTGTGAAAGTGCGTAGATTTTTACGTGTCTCAAATCTGTGATAAACACAGCAAAGCATTTCATGAAGTTAAAGATGAAAGAAGCTTTTTTCATATCCCCGAATGAAACAGGCAAACCGGTTGCTCAGTATTGGTCACAAGAAATTTATTGGGGATGGCCATCTTTGATTTTGTACATGTCAAATTTTTGACACAAGTTCAGCTGAGTGCATTGAGACAATGTGGATTGTAATTAGTCACAATGGAAGAGTCACATTCACAATAGGTCTTAATGCTTTGACTGTGTGACCAGTCAGCTGGAGCCTGTGCCCATATAAAAGGCCAACTTTGCAGACTAATTTATTCATTTCTTCCCCAGTCACTGCACAGAGAACATCCAGCCTTTTTCCACTAGTCCAGCCTTGTATGTCCATGTACAGGTGTGATCTCTTCATTGCCTAATGTTCAAATTACCGAGCAGTTTCAAATTGTTTGACTATACCTATTCTTTCATCTTTAAAAGCAAACTTTGCAGACTAATTTATTCACTTCCTCCCCAGTCACTTCACAGAGAACATCCAGCCTTTTTCCACTAGTCCAGCCTTGTATGTCCATGTATAGGTGTGATCTCTTCAGTGGCCAACGTTCAAATGACCCAGCAATTTCAAATTGTGTGACTATATCCATTCTTTCATCTTTAATGATTGCCTATTTTTCCACCATCTATCTATCCAACAGTGTTCATTGCATTTAATTGCAATACAATTTGCTTTTTAAACGCATTCCAGGTTTTTCTTATTAGTTTTATCTGCTCAATAAGGCAGATTTGGCCGATTAGGTAGGAAATTTATACCATAATCAGCAAAATAACTGAAATGACCAATGTCTAATTTTAAATAAGGACTAAATGTGGTCCTTTTCGAGTCATTATTTTCCGTCATGTAAACAAACAAGAATAAATTTTCCTGCGTATCTGCCAAATATGCCTAATCTATAAAACCTGCCAAGACAGGTGAAACAAACAAGACCCCCTCCCGTGTATTCGTTTGATAAGAATGACTTACCTTTGTTTACAGTTGATCTGTGTGAAGGAAGAGACTGCAGTGGAAACGGTCAGTGCGCTCAAGGTGTTTGTGAGTGTAACAATGGGTTCTCAGGAGATGAGTGTGAAAGTAAGTGACATCGAGGATCACCTCCTTTCCCTTTCACGAATGCTCAGTGCCTGACCAAAAAAACAATACACGTCATGTAAAGTTTTCTTTGAACATTTCAAATGTGTCACACAGCAAGGTTAACTTCTTTATCATGGCTATAATTAGTTTCTTTGTGTGCTGTACGTCTTTTGTTACCAATTGCAAAGGTGTGAATGCCAGTTGCGTTTGGTAAAATATTTCCTCACCCACTGACTATTTGAGACGAATCATTTCTCTGGCATGCGGATAATAATTCAGTTGTACCACGAATGGGTAGATAAACTCCACCGTTCATCTGGCAATATTTCGTCAAATATTTAACATGTAAACAGTTTTACTAGCTAGTTTGGAAATCACTCGCAATCTCCTATTTATTACAATCTTAATGCAGTTTTTAGAGGAACGTACTTTAATGCAAAAAGAAAGTCTAAAATTAATTTAAATATCAAACATGTTATACAATTTTATTAAAAGACTTCGCTGTATTTATCAAGAACATTTAGGGATATTCCACGGTACTGTCGCGAAGTGGCTTTTTCCCTTAAAATAGATAGTGATGGGTCAACTTCACAATTTGTATTGGAATAACACTGGGGTATTGATTTGTGCCCTGATTATACTATTCTTGTTTAAAAAACCTTAAAAGTAGCCAGTATCCTAGTCACAGGCGGCTGAGCCTGCTCTCATCTGGTGCCTGGATGATCTAGATTGCCCATATATGGTTAGATTGACCTGGGTCATGTCCTGATTGACCATATATGGATA
>JBCAUI010499562.1:0-13430 GCA_038406195.1 Haplosyllis anthogorgicola | reverse complement strand
AAACTGAACTAGAATGATCCGGGACCAATTCAATACTCCAATGTTATTCCAATACAAATTGTGAAGTTGACCCGTCATTATCTATTTGAAAGAAAAAGCCACTTCGCGACACCTCAAAATGTATACTTTATCGGGCTTCTTGGACGTGACAATTGCTAAAATTAGTTTCCCCAAAATTCTACCTCACGGCTTTACAAATCCCCTAGAGCTTCTGCAGTGGGCTAGTGGTGAGTGTTTGAAATTAACTGAGTATTTAATGCTATTTGTGGATAAACCTGCGGAAGACTAACTTGTAGAAATTTGCACATCCAGAAAACGTCTGGATTTTACATGGTACACCTTCATTGCCTTTGCACCCCTTGGTCTGGTCCGATTGCATTCGTAATTTAGTGTGCAGTTTGGGATCTGCTTAAGGCCTTTCAGACAACTGTCATGGATTTTACTTTTTATGTCAGCTGTTAACACTAGTTTAAATGACCCTGTCTTGGTTAACACATTTGTCAGTGTCATTTGAAAATGTCGAAAAGTGGAACTTTCCGGATGGACCAACGACTTGTTTGGTACTTTAAATGTAGAGGTTAGTTATGGATGTCGCCCAAGATAGCCGTCGTACAAGGCAGGTTGTACTGTACATTTTTTAGTGGAGGCAAAATTTTTCACAGAAAAATTCCTCACATTTGGAATAACATCCCAATAAAAGTACCCCACTATACATAAAAACTGACGATCTATTTTCATCAGAATAATTTTTATTTGCAACAATATTTACCGTGACGTTAACACACATACAAAATATATCTCAAAAGTTTCCAGTTTATGGGGAAAGATATTCAACTATATACACACATTGGTAACTGTCTGATATTAGACCTCGATATTTCATTATGTTCTCCATACTTAGCACCCTTGTAGCTTACTCATACAGATACACAGTCTAATTTGAACCACAAGACCCACAGAACTAACCTCTACAATACATGTAAAACTGTTTAAAGTTCTGTGTATGCTTAAACATTAAATTTAAATCTGATAAATATCGTGGCTCTTAATTACGAATATCACTTAAGTCAATGAATAGTTGTCCTATTGATGTATCTTGTACGTTCAATCTACTCCACAATTTCGGAGTTTTCCTTCTGTCTAACAATCAGTAACATCGTTCGGGAATTTTTCCATGAATCAGATAACACGTTATAACAAGTTTTAATTTCGGTTAAAATGTTAAAACTGACATTTTTGTAACGAAACAATAGAACGAAATATGTCTTGATGAATGTTTCCTTAACATACCCATGGCATACCACGAATCGGATTCTCATAATCATCGCACTATGTTGATTACATTCATGTTGATTGTTTCAGCTCAATTACAAAACTCATCATCATAACAACAAAGTCACAGTAAATCAATAGTTACAATAATAAAGCTAATCACTTGAGGGTTTGGTGTGTAATATACACAAAATATAAAACCATGTAACGGAACTGTTGCTAGGGTCAACCAAACTTATTAGGTGTATTCTGACAAGTGTGCATTTGCATTTTTATGCCTGTATGTATGCATTCACACGTTTTCAATAAGTATTTGATACCTCAGCTTACTCCCATACGAACATTTGATGTTTCATCAGTACACGTATTGTTTCATGTGTTGCTACTGCATCTGCAACAAGTTTGGAGGACCCTAACACACAAGTCACCATTAAAGTAACATACATCATTATTTAGTTTAATTAACAATGAAGCATTAATAATATGTTCTATGGGGCGTGGGGTTGTAGAACGGGTGCTTATCACTGTCCTACTCATTAGGACATAAGGAACATTTGGCCTGCCAATATTATTTGTTTACCTATACATAGTTCTGGCGGATGACAGGTTTCACTGTATTCTGACTTTTCAGAGTGACACATCTTTTCTTCCTTATTTTAAAAGTATTTTGGTGGCAACCGTGGCAGCCCCTTTATTTGCGAACAGTGTGCAATCATTTTTTTCTTGTTTGTATCAAAATACAATGCACGTGTCCTTGGATTTCATGACAGCGATTCAGATATTTGCCGAACTAAAACTTGTCAGATCCACCAAAAGCGTAGTCTTACATTCCAGTATGTTAAAGTTTCGGTATTAAACGTTTATTCATTCACACCCACTATGTAATAACTTCATTAAAATGTCCATTAATATAAATAAGCTTTACAATGAAGAATGATTCTTAATTACAAACAAATCACTTTTAAGTGTTAGTGGTTTTTTTTGACTAGTCCTACATTTTGAGAAGTGAAAACAGTAAAAGTAGATTTAAGATTACCAACAAAACTCTCATGTACATTTACCTCACATTCAACAAAATTGGAATGACACACGAAAACTGTTATGTAAAATAAATACATTTTAGCGGAGGTTTACACAGCCTTGCTGCCCACAAGAACCGCAATTGTCAATACCGCGCGTGCTTACGTAGGGGCCTATCAGTATGGACAACTGCATTAACAACGAAAGTGCAAGCATTTTCCGAAAGCCCTAAATGAGACAGCAAGGCAATCGACGGGTCATTCTATTTCACAAACTTTCTAATGCGTCCACATTAGAAAACTGCTGAGCAGATAACGAACTTTCCAACGTCGCTTTCCAGCTTATTATACAATATGTTCCATGCAAGTAAAATCTGTTAGGATTACCAACTAGAGATATTATGCCAACATCTGCATTCCTTGCATATCAATGTAGCTGACTGTCCTTTTTGGTTTTATTCGCATAATTATTTCATTGTCTTTTTTCTGTTTTGCGAAACATAAAAACACTACACTTGCTTTCTCTATAAATCCTAATTATTTACTTAACTACTGTTATGAGAGCTTATCCTAAACCTATAAAATGATATGAATTTCTTTTTTGACCTGATAAACTTGCAAGTGCGCTAACCTGCAAACATGCGGTAAAGATGCCAAGATTATTATTATTCATTATTATTATTTTCTTTCTTTACAAGTTATAAATTTCGAATACTTGAGACGTAGTGATAGGTTAACATAAGTGATGTAAAAGGGAAAATCTTAAGAATAACTTAAGATAACTACAAGTTGTTATGTTGTGAGCTGTCCATGCACGGCACTATTTATAATATCACAAAATTGAACCTATGAATATAATAGAATGTAAACATTCTGATTTACTAGCATGATACCAAGTAACGCACATACACAATAGAATCATACCGTAATCTGAATGATAAAGGTTTTTCGCAATGTTATATTTCCAGCACTCAACCTAGTTACCTAAAAAAAAGCTCAAACAACCCGCAAACACGTCAACGTTCACATAAAACAAGTCTTTAATTAAAATCAGAAAATGAAATCTTCTACCAAAGTAGATAAGATTACGGTATGAATAATAGTCGCACTAATACACATACGTTTTCATCTTTTTTATATTCTTGGCAAAATCATCAGTGTGGTGTTGTAGGCCTCACTTTATGGACTAGTGTTCTTGGTATCCAACTGAGCAGTCATTTTCCTGTCACTTTCTTATTCCTCTAACACCCATGCGTCATTTTTGTTCTTCCAATTCCTTCCTTTTCCTGCTGGTGAATGAAAGCCTGTCTTTAAATGTACTTGAGCTGAAACATGTCATGGTGTTATCCCTTCTTTTAATGGCGTACATGGCTTGCTTTGTTACCAGTGGTAGAAGATAAGATGATGTTAACAACGTGGAACCATCGTTCCAAACAGCAAGGTCAAAAATCTGTCGTATCCCCAACCAGTAATCTTACATTCGGCTAAAATGAACGAGATGCATTAATTCTAACATATTAAGTTTGATCCCTGCTGCACCTTTCTTCTTCTACTTTCGTAACATATGTTTCTTAAGCTTCCAATCTCTGAGCAAAATCCAAGATATCCAATGTGCGATGCATCCATCCTTATTCCACACAACACAAATAATCGTAAATAATTAAGAAATCTATGTTCGACTTTTATGGTCAACAATAACAATAAAATGAGCATGTACTTGTTCCATCCTCCTATCTGTGCCTTCTTTCCATCCAACATTGAAATCCGCAACACAATAATACATAGCAAATAATCCTCGAAAAACCGTTCTCTATCTGCCACGCGCAAACGTCTCTTCTGGCAAAAAATATATTTACATTCCTCATTGTTTATGTCCACATGTTACAACTTGAGAACAAATTATGCCTGTACACATTGTCTTATATTATGTATAATAGTGAGAATCTTTTTTAAGCTTAGTGGCATCAGTATTGTAGTGCTTGTGGTTCACCGTTTACAGTTTTTTGTTGTAACGTGCCATCTTCTTCTACTGTAACTGTTTCTACACCATTTTCTACAACTCTACAAAAGGGAAAAACAAAGAATGTTATCACATTTCAGTTTTTAAATTTTTCATGTGATGCACATTAATTTACAGCAGATGTCAATTTACAGCTCAGAAAATTAATATCAAGAGAACTAGTGACAATCGATACACGAGTTGATTGAATGCATATCGTATATTTTGAAATTCAGGATTTGAAAATTCCCTGATGATACGTATCAAAATTTCTTAACTTGACTGGGAAAAATCTTCCAGGTTTTCCAGTGATGTTGTGAAGTCATTTTCAATGCGTTATTTTATAAAGGTAAGTGAAAACTTACTTTTTAGTAACTATTTTCTTGCCATTTACAAATTTGGTGGACGTTGAGGTGGAGCGGAAGTTGCCGCCCCCTCCTCCGCCGCCCCCTCCCCCGAATGAACCGCCAAACGATGAACTAGAAAACGATGAAAAGCTGAAATAGAGAATTTAACACATTTAAATCAAATAAATAAAAAATTATAAAATATAAATTGTTGTGCAAAAGTTGTTCAAAACCTGAAAGAGAGGAAATATTCCATTAATAAATAGACCTATTGGGACTTTTACAAGGATGTAGTATAGTTTCGTAAAATTTGGTGATGGCTTCTATGAATAAAAATTTGTAATAAAAGTACAAGAAAATTACATTTCGTATGTTGACACAGATGAAGATGAAGACTTGTACAGTGTAGGTAAATAATGTACATGGTAGATAGCTATTTTTCTCGTTTTGTAATAACAGAAGATTTGTATAAATAAGTTACATTTATGTACTTTATGCATTAAATGCGACAGATTTTATGTTTAAGACTTAATAGAGACTTGTATTATGTATGTACATTGACGGAAGACTCCCAAGTCTCCGGACAAAACGGTGACATTGTTACAAACGAATAAGTACAACGACAAGTTCAGTACACTTGTTTCAATGAGACACGAAGCAAAAAAATTATCTTTTTCACACTTTGACTGCAAGTACATTTTTTCATTGAGAAAAAGCTCCCAGAACAAAATATTTAGAGTGAAAGATAAAAAAGAATCTGTGGAAACAGTCTGTTGAAAAAATCTCCTAATTACTTCGTCTTACATTGTTTTCTACACGTCAACACCACAAAGCTCCTTAGTTTTACATTCCTTCTACATGTAAATTTCTAATAGTTAATAAAGGTGTGTTAAATCTTTAACAATAATTTTGCTGGGTTAGTAAGACCCTCTTCCCTCTACATTCCACGTGCTGTTTGCGGCTTTGTGCCAGTCAATTAGTTCAAATGCTTTCCCATCATAGGCGCATGTATGGGATGGTTTGACCTGAGTTCTAGTTAATTTATGTAATATCAGGCTGTAATCAAGAAAACCAACTTCCCGGGACCGAGAAAGGACTTTGCCCCTTGCATGCACCTCCAAATTGACAAAAGTGCCCACATCCTAAACACCAGCCACATTGGAAGAGAATCACACTGCACCAATATATCCAGTCGCAGCAGGTTTGATCTTGCACTGAGAGGAAGTAGTTGAAACATTCAACTGATTTTTGAAAAGAACCCCCATACCAACTGGGAACTTGTCATCAACCATACAATTCAATCCCATTCATACAACAGAATTCCAATACCACCGAAAAACTGTCATGCCGAAAAAAACTGTTACCGAGTAAGCGGTTAACAATTGCAAAAGAAAATATTAAACGAGTTCAATGCAGTTTGTAAAGGAATCGGCGAAAGAATTTTGGTTTTTCTAATGTCACTCAATGTATCACTGAGACGTGCTTTATCGGAAGTGTAAAAAAGGTTTCTGACGAAAAATAAGAACCCAACAACTTACGTTTGCGAGTTAAATTAGGCAGGTCAATCAAAAGGTTTGCCAGAAACAAATGTTCAAATGTCCCTAGCCTAATCTTTCAAGCTAAAAGTTGATGAAAGATTGCCTTCTTTCAATTTACGACTTTTGCATCAATAGTTAGTTCAAGAGACAGCACACAGCGCATATAAATGGTGAGACCAACACAAATGTCTAAACTGAACTCGAACGAAAACGACGGAATTTGTATGAATCAAACAGATAACATCACTGGCCGGGTTAAATTCTAGAACGTCAATTAAACAGAGAGGATCGCATGATATTTGAACAGCAAATTAACAGAGTACAGACCAAATTCGCAAGCCATTTTACAAAGCACGAAGGTTCGGGCTGTTCCATTGCATGACCACAGAGAATTAAAAAAATTAGCAAGTATAATATGCTGACTGTGAGCATACAGGTCACACAGTGCTGCGCTGCAGGCACCGACTCAACTCTCGCGGTGCGTGTGCAGTGCAGTCTCCAAGAACATTTACTGGATGTGTGGTTTGCAAAAGAGAACAGAAAAGCAACTTTTCACTCAAACACCCAACACTCATTATATGTGTTCCAACCCCGTCCCCATGAAGTTAGGTTATGTGTTAGCAATGGAACAGCCACTACCGCAAAAATGATTAAACGAAGGCAAAAATTACAAAACCAGGCAAATTAAAACGAAAAAGGCATCTGAAGCAAAAAATTGCAAAGCTATTAATAAATGTGATACACAAAGTGTGTTTGCTCTTTATGTACAGTGTACTTGTTATATTATTCATTATTACAGCGACATAAAATGTTTCTGCCACATGTAAGCCAAAGAGCTTGTGCTATCGTTGTGCAAGAAACCAGTACACCAAGTACAAACACACTTCATGTGAACTCAAATCAAAATAATCCAAATAAAAACTCGTGCAATAAATATACAACAAAAACAAAGAACCGATTCAATTTGCTGAGAGACGCAATCCGGATGATCAAAACAAAAGGTTTAGTTGGGTTTTTTTGTTTTCGAAGCTCTCATAAAATTCGAACCTGCTCCCACCAACCAATGAACTGTATGATTCAGCTGGATGTTACTTTACAAACCGCAGGTTTTTGAAAGAGCACTGCATGTTAAAATATTACCTTAATGTGCAAATCCTCACTTATCTTCGATAATTTCACATATTAATTTTGAAATTATTTCGGGTTGGAGCTGTATCATACATAGTTCATCTTCTACAATCATTTAAACTATTCTCAAGCATATCTCTTGTGTCGTAGGTGTTGTGTATTTACCCCATGTCCCCAAAGAATGGGTCGCTACTAAAAAATGATGAAAAGCCGAAGCCCGGTGCCTGCTGGTGCGACTCTTGGATACGGTGACCCTGGTTGCCATGACGACTGCGCTGGTGACGGTTGCATCCATGATGGTGGTGACTTCTGTGACTAAAATATAATACGCAGCAATGAGAATCACGACAAGTGGTAAAAAGTACATACAATATAAAGTACATAGTGTATATGCAATGCAAAAGAGGTTAATACACGAGATAGTATACATATAATTGCTGCTCTATCATTATTGCAATGCCATTACAAAATGTCAAATAAATTATTGTAATGTTTCAAGTAGCAGAAGTTTAACCATTAAACATACATTGTAGTTGCAAGATATGGTCAACTGTTTGCCTAATTTGTACAGAAATGTATCACTGGTATGACATTGCAATTTGTTTAAATTTTGCTACTTGAGTAAGAAAGTAGGTACAGACTACTACAGACAGTGAAATCTAAAAAGTTAAATTTTCTAGTCAGAAACACTTTCAGAAAGTACCAACAAGAAAAGGCAGTGCAAACTGAAGCGAGTGCCAACTGAGACAAGTTTAAATGTTATTAGAAAATTAATAAACAAAACAAAAACAAGTAGGAAAATCATTGAAAGCACTAATTCTTTTTTAAACATTCAGATGATCATAAAATTTAAAGTTTCGTGAAGCCATCACCCATATCGTGGTGGGATGGAATAACGGTACAAGTATCTGTTCTTGCTGAGGACCTTCCTGATACAAGGTAATATTTCATAACGATTAGATCATCTCATTTATTATTCATGTGTTACTGATTTACAGTTATTAAATAACTTGGAAAACCAATCATATGTTAATATAAAAATGGATGAAATGAGTGAGAATGTAAAAACGGACAACTCAACTTTGATTGTCATTGATCCACAACTAAGGTGATTAGTTAATGGCAAAATTGCACATACTAATTTAGTTATGAATTTGATTACAATTTGTAGTAACCGCTTTAAACTTTTACAATTGTTAAAATAATTTCGCATTGGAAGGTGAAACTGAAAAAAAGTACATGCCTTAGCTCAAGTATTATTCTTTTAGTTGGCTAGAATTTCATGCCACAATATTTCGGCACTTGAATTTCTTGCTTCTAAATAACTTCTACTTTAAATAAATTCGTGGCACATATGAAAGGCAGGTGGCAAACGTCAACAAATTTACTTTATCGTTTGTTGAAAAAAAAGCTCTAAACGGGAATAGTTTTTACTATGTGCACAATTTGCCATATAGTAAAAATCCATGTTTGTGTGAATGTTGCGAAATGATCTAGGATTGTTTTTGTTTGTTCAAAAGTATACAAGCGTATTGTGCACATAGTCATTAGCTGGTGTGCATTTTGGCACACTTAAAGAATCGTGGATGTGTCTTATGGCAAGGATGAAAACGGTTCAAATAGGATTTCAACAATTTCAATTTAACTGCCCATGCTTCATCTTACCCTCCCTGCATATTGGGTCCTATCTGGGCAAAGGGGTCCAGCATCTCAAATGGGTTAGCAAAGAATGACCCTGTGCTTAACCCAATGAATGGCATATTTGGAAACCCTGAAATTTCAGAAAAAAAGGATGGATATTTACAAGTTTCAAAGAATTGTCATAAGTTCCCTAAACTGTGCGCTTGGAGCTGGTCTGCATAAGTGTAAATTAGCTGCCATTTAATCGATTATGCATCACACAATTATAATGTGTATTTCGTCATTATGCATTTTTGTTTTCAAAATGTCCACTGACCGGGAGACATTGTCAGATTTTGTAAATCAAACCCCATTACTTCTTAACCAATTTTTGGCAGCTAATTTTACTGTTTTTCCCACAAGCACACAATTCAGCATCACTTCTGTGCATGTGTCAATGCCTTACCCAGGTCTACCCCCAAATGCATCTCCAAACGGGTCTCCGAACGCATCATCCCCGAAGAAACCTCCTCCGCCACCTCCGAAACCAAAACTAGGAAAACCTGGAATGTCGGATGGCACGTTTACAGTAATAAATATCTACATCAAAAGTATCATATGATAACCACTTTGACACAATTCATATTATTTGTACTTTTTTTTATCACTGTTTTATATTTATTACCATGTTACATGTCTACATGTCAAATAGCGCAACACGGATATATGACGCCTGAAAACGTTTAGCTGTCAGATGGAACAGACAGGTTATATATGAATAAAACATGCCTAACAGCAGACTTTCTCTTACAAGGACAACTTTTAGTTTTTGTGTCAAAACTATAGCAACAATACATGTATGTCCAGCAGGTTCATGCTCTTGCACCAATAGGAGAGCAGCTTGTATCCAAAGGTTACATTGGTCAATTAGTGTTGCAATAAGCTGGTTTGGCTGTATCCAACAAAATATTTGCCGAAAAATAATTATTTGGTTTAAAAAAAGCCCATCATGTAATTCGTGTGCAGCTGAGCACACGCACTGGAGTAAAATGACCTGATGGCCAGTAAAATGTGAGTAATCATGACGCAACTGCTTGAAAGAATGGTGGACAAAATTACACAAAGCAAGGTGTAACATTGGCACATAATCTCTTGCAGATACCTGGAGCCGATGTCTCACCAGGAAAATTTGGTGTCGCATCTGTACAAATTGATTAATTATTGAATAAAATTCCAATAAACTGCCAAAACTTAAATTTACTTTACAAGGTATAAAATTTTACTGTTCAAAAGTTTAGTTCTCTTCGTTTTAATATTGCAGTATAATTAATTACATTTCCCCAGTTAAACGTCTAATCACGTTTAGCACATTCAACAAATGCACTATCTGAGATCTGAATTGCACTTACAAACAGGGCACATTGATGTTGCATGTGCATCATTATACAGAGACACGGCCTTCGGATTTTTTTATTTTTCAAACCATTTAATAAGTACCAACCTGTGTTACCAAAAAATTCTGCAAACGGATCTCTGCCGCCGAAGAATTCTCTGAAGACGTCCTCGGGATCTCTGAAGTGGAAGTGGTTGAAGTGACCGCCGAAGTGGAAGTCGTCGTCAACTCCGTTATTCAACAGTCCCTCCTTGCCGTATTTGTCGTAAATCTCACGTTTTTGTTCTGCAATAATAAACGTGTAAATAATCATCATCATTAGTTAAAGAAACATTTACCAATTTTATTCAAGTGTAATACAAAGATGCAAAGCTTTGGTAAAGAGCAGGCTTTTTAAAATGTCTATCAAATGAAATATGCATTGGCCATATTGACTAGTTTCATCACAAGTCGATTATTAAATTCTACATTTTATTGATAATCATGAACTTTAAGGGACCAACTTTAAAGTTCTGTTCTTCTGTTTCTTGCAAAGTCCTCTAGTTGTAATAACAAATGATAAAACGAAAATCTAAAACTGGAAATATGACCTGAAAAACACGATCGCAAGCGAAACAACGGATGATTTGTTTGAACTTCTCAGAACGCTTAGCTTGGCAGAACTCTTACATACATGTAAAACAGGCCATCGAGTACACTTTCTTTTATGTAAACGCGTTTGCTTTTGCTGATGCGAGGCCCTTGTGTTTGTTTTTCCACATAAATAGAAATTAAATTCCACGGAAAAAAACTAGATTTATGGTAGATTGAACATGTGCATAATAAGCTCTTGTCGGTTTTTTATCCGTACCTTTACCAACATTATTACACACGTATATATTTCATTCAAGTAGACCGATTTTGTATGGTAATCCCAGTAAGAATGTTGGAGAGGTCAAATGTAACGATTTTTAAAGACTTCAAGTTTCAGGAAAAAAGTTTGAAATACTGTTTTCTATTCATAAAGGTAACTGTAACCGCTGTATGCTTATTCTGATTAAAGGCCGACCTTGCAAAGGTCATGCCAAAGCCTACATACAGACACTGCCAACATGACTTGTATTTACTAAACATTGCGTCACCAAAAAATAACATTTCTCTCCTCAATGTGCCTGTGTTATGTGTATTATTAGTCATTTTAAATAGAGTTTAAATTATAAATTATGAACCAAAGGCTTGATTCAACAGTTCAACAGTCTGCGTAGCGGAAACAAAATGGCGATGGAAACGAGAAATTAGGCTTCTTTTTCTGGAATAGACCAAAATAAGTGTTCAGTTACAGCCTATTATTGCACAGCAAGTGTCATCGTAAATAAAAACGGTTCAGGTCTATCACGAGTCATTAATTTTCGGGATGAGGCCTTTTTTCGTACTTATTAAGATAACATACATGTAAGCAACAAGTGGATTCTCAAGTTCAGCTATCAGAAACAAACAACAGTTAAACTTGGGCCCAAACTGTTCATAAAACTCAAACAATTTTGCGTTTGGTTTGGAACTTGTTGATGTGACCATAAACGGATTACAGTTATCGGTCTATGATGTGGCCAAATGCGAACGTTATGTTGCAGTAATTTTGATGTGTGCAACATGTTCCAAATTGTACATGGGGAACTGCAATGTAATCCAAACAATTAAACTGAATTTTCAGAAGAGAGAATTCCGTCTCTATTGATAATCACAATGATAGCGGTGATAAATGGAAGTGTCAGGCTCACATTGCTAAACATATTTGAGTATTATGGTACGCATCCTTTATCCTTCCACATATTTCATGGTAAATTAACAGCAAATTATTTCACCTTTTAAAGATACAAGAGAATCCTCTAGACATCGAATAGTGCAGTTAACATAAGTGGTTTCCAAATGAGGATGTTTACCAATTTAGCAGCACTTGTAATATAATGCATGTAACTCCAGTAGCGCTAGAAAAACATCTCTCTCAGAAATCTACCAACAATGAAAAGCAATGCCACTGATATCCTGAACTTTCCTTGACACCACGCAATATTCGTAAACAAAGTATTTATTTCATTCATAACAAGTATGATATAGTATTCAGTATTTTAATATCTAGTATCCATCTGACTTGTGCCATTATCACAAGGTAATTATAACCGCTTAATAGAACTACCAACCCGAGCAATTAACCAAACAAGGTATTGAAATATTCACAGTAGCCCTTCCATATCATTAATTTATTTCTAAAGCGAGATACTTAAGTTTATAATTAAACTTCCAGGCAATAGAGATAGCTTCATTGATATGATGTGTTGTCACACGGAATTAGTTTCAAGGACTTCTTGCGTCTATGAATGAAGATCGGTCGAAACAGGTTTTATAATCTAACTGGCAAATAAACATCTGATTGTGGTACAAACAAACTGTTCGATCCCGGGCATTTTAAATGTTACTTTTTGTATCTGGGATGGGACACTTAACAATTATTAATTTATTAAATATTTTTGTGGTTGCCTTTTTAAAAGTATGGGATCAGAAGTTGCTAATTAAATTTCCGAACTTAGTTAAATGCAAAAGACGAACGTACTTCCGAAACAATATAATGTCAATATACATGTTCGTTGATATCAGTGACAGAACAGTCTTCCTGATCATGCGAGGTTCTATGTGAAGTTTTAAAAGAAACGCAGTGAGTTCTCTTCCAGACGAGTAACAGCAATTAAGCTTCTTAGAGTACAGGCCCATAGATAAAATCTGTACGGATATGGAAGGGATTTGACTATGAATGAATTTTCCCCATTTTGGGTGCAGCCTGGGTAATGCTAAATCCCATTCAAGTTCAGGATCACATAGGTCTGTGGTCAGTTTTCAAAAATGATACCACAACAAATACATGTACAAGAGACGTTGCTCACTGTTTCTCATTAAAACTTTATTATTTTTCATGGTTGGTATTTTTTATTTAGAATAGAACCATTGCAAGAATAATGAGCGTTGAGTAATTATATCACAGTACACTCCTCCCCGGTTATATCGTTAAATTTGGCGACATAAAATTGCATCGATATAAGCGGGATATCGATATAAGCGGAACAAATATCTATATATTTTAAT
>JBCAUI010499551.1:0-13430 GCA_038406195.1 Haplosyllis anthogorgicola | reverse complement strand
TTTTTCTCATAGATAACTCATTAAAATCATCACTGCTTTGTGAGGCCACCTGTCATTTACGGTCAATTTACGTAGTGGGTAAGGGTGGCCTCTCAAAACAGGTTCTACTGTAGTTTGATCACAACATCAGTCTCTGGATTTTTAATAATCTGGTGAAAAAAGATGGCAAGGCATTAAAAATCCTTGCATATTCCCTTGTACATTTATATATATATGACGGGATCCTATGAAATTTTATATATAAAAAAAAACCTGTTAGGAATACTTTATGCTAGTCTACAAATGACAACCAGTAAAAGATTACTTCAAATGTAGGATTTCCCTTTTTGTGACTTGGTGGGTGATGTATATGTGTGTCGTAGTGTTGTACGGGAAAGGGGTTGTCAAGCCATTAGTGTAACGTCATGACGTTACGTCCTTGGATACCATAGTGCTGGACAACAAATATCCAGATATGGAAATCTTCGGATTTTAGCCGGAATTCCGGTTCTTGGTTGCTGAAAATACTGTTGTTAAACCTTTGGTTTCTCCATGACTTTTTTTTTGTAAAATTAGTGAAATTTAGCAACTTTCCGTTCTTTTTTTTTTCTTTTTTTTGTGAGTGGGACCATTTTCGTCTCCATAATGTCACTTCGCTTTGTTTTGTAGTCGGACGGCCGATCAGCTGATGCGGGAGTCCGGATGTATGTTGGAGCACCCTGCCGCAGCCAAGTTCCGTACACACGTCATGAACGGCGAGTGGGATAAGGTACTAACCGTTCAGCAAATACGATATATTCATGATTTCAGTGCATAATAGTAAAACTCTACGACTTAAAAGAGACAATCAGGAATAATGAAAGGCCGTGATCTTTAAAAAAACCTTTCATGTATATTTGAATAAAATACGTCAATTTAAAAAAAATCCTGTTTTATGAGGTGCAAAAATATTGAATTAAAAATTAAATCATGCTACAGCAAAGTGTCCTTCGATTTGATATTGGTCTCAGAATTGAGAAATTGACGCTCAATGTCCATGTTGCGTGTTACTTGTGTTTACACTTCATTTCTTTTTTTCTGTAGGCTGAAGCAGATTTAAATGAATTAAAGCCTCTGGTCGAGTGTCCACAAGGGATTCTCGTAAGTACATCATTGATTCATTTTACAAAGGGAGTGATGTAAGCGTCGTTATTGGCTGCGGCTAATATTTTTTTGGATTGCTAATTAGCCAAGATTGTTTGATATACTTTGACAGATCTCCCTTATAAACAAGTGCAGCATCATAACTTGCGGAAAGCCATTTATTTGCACATATTTTTCATTATTATTGTGGTCTTTTCCCGTCACACTACCAGTGTGAATACAAATATTTCGAACATTGTACTGTGTTTTAGATGTGTCTGCAGAAGATGAAGTTCCTGCTGTTGGAGCAGAAGTACCTTGAGTACGTGGAGGACGGCAAAGTGATGGAAGCACTGCACTGTCTGCGTAACCAACTCACGCCTCTAAAGTTTAATACACAGAGAGTCCACCAGCTCAGCTCGTAAGTACAGTGTAACTGTAACCCGAGTAGAGAGCTCACCCAAAGTTAGTTATGAAATCAAGTGTTTCATACTTGTCTTCTGTATTAGCACCAGTACCAATTTGACACCCTGGTGTGGTGAGGTGGTGATTTGTGGAGACATACCTTGGTACTGCATAAGATGTTTATAGCACCACTAATATTCACAGTTGCTAGCTTCTTCTGAGACTGAAGTCTTACAATGTGAGGGCCATAAAGAAGGAGTAACTTTTCAAAATAATCAACTTACAAAAGGGCTACTGATGAAACTTGTTTTGTAAAAATGTGCCATCACCTCCATCTCACCCATACCCCAAAATTACAACAAAAAACGCCAAGCAGATTTTTGGAACAGCTCCCTTCACCTGTGTTGATTTTGTAATTGCAGGTATATAATGTGTTGTAACCCGGCGGATCTGCGAGAGATGGCTGACTGGGAGGGGAAGGGCATTGCATCACGCCAAAAACTCATGGAGAAACTCCAATGTAAGTGATACCCATGGTAACTGAAACGAAACTTTTAAAATAACTATAGTGTTAGCAACAATAAAAGAGAATTACTAAACGGTTAAGGCCGAGATGAGGGCACGACCAAATATACTTGACGAAGGAGGGCAATTGAATTTGGACATGGCTGCACCAGTTGCCTTCACTTTCTGTTTGTACGCAGCATGCAAAGTAGCAGGGCAATTCGTAGATGCAAATTTATCATCATGATACTGGAAGGGTGACCTAAATGGATTATTAACCAATTGTATTGACAGTGGGCATTGTAGCCTGACGACCTAGTGCGCTGGTCTTAGCTTAGTCCAAATTAAGAGAATGTAAAACATGTAATAATAATATGGTTTTGCATTCACCAGCGTTCCTGCCACCGTCTGTGATGCTTCCACCACGCCGTCTTTTTACGTTACTGAATCAAGCCGTCGAACTCCAGAAAGACAAGTGTCCGTACCACAACACACAGTACGACGACAACCTGCAGGCCGTATCTCTACTCATAGACCACATATGTAGCAGGTTAGTACGACGTGAGTTACTGTACAAGTAAAACACGTCACCAACAATAAAGCCGAGGCCTTTACAACCATCTGTGATGCATCCGTAACTTATAACTTGCCAGCCAGGAACTTATCTAAAATCACACCCATTTCTGGTGTAAGTTATACCTCAAGCGAGTCATCACCTCATGGTGATGAGATCAGCAGCATCTCTATTTAATGCACGTTTTGTTTGCCCACATAGGGCTGGTCCCAATTTTAAACGTTGGTCTGGTCAGGCAGTAATTTACTTAAACACTTCCCAGGATCTCTACCCCGGCCAGGAACCAAACCCAGGTCACATGTGCAGCAAAGCTATGTGCTAACCACTATGCTAAGGAGCTCACCTTTACAAATAACCATTACATTTGCAAGAAGTAAAGTGAAGTGAGCCTTTAGTGTAGTGATAGCATGCTCGACCGGAATACAAGAGGTGCGACGTTTGACTCCCGGAGGATTCACATTTTTCAGGATAACATACAAGTGTAATTGTTTGCCCCACAGAGAGATGTTCCCATGCACGACGACACAGGTGCTCAACGATCACTGTGATGAGGTCTGGTTCTGCCGCTTCTCACCAGATGGCCTCATGCTCGCCACCGGAAGTAAAGACGGATCGCTCATGATCTGGGAGGTGGATAAGGTAGGATTCGTGACACGTGACATTCATTTCTCAAGTAAACAACTCATATATAACTTGTCTACATTTGTAGATCGCCTCAGTTGCGGATCCAGGATTTTCCGTACAGGGGTGCCCTGCCTGTGTGTGGGGGGGGGACACCAACACAAATTTCACCTTTTTTCGCCAAAATTTGGGGGAAAAATGCATGAAAATTAACAAATTTCGGCCGTAGGAGGGGGTGTGCACCTCCTGTGCCCCTTAAATGTGCCAATGTGCCTGATGTTAAAGAGGCAGCACTCTCACAGCATGAAGAAATTCAAAAACAAATGTCATAAAAGGAGAACATGCCGTATATTGCCAAAATAATGCACATGCGCATATTAGCAAATTTTGTGGGAGTGTGTCATTTAAATACCAGTGTTTGGCAGCTGCTCGAGGGCAATGAATTTACAGTGCATCAATGCTGATACAAAATTTATAGGTCTGGGAAGGGAACATACCGAAATTTCACCCTTTAAGAGCATGACATTTTGCAAAGGAGGCAGGAAGAAATACTTTTATGCAGGATAAACAAAATTTTTGTAACTTTTCTCGCACCTACTCTGAAAAAGTTTACGATCAATCTCTGCTATGATTGCAAAAAATTTTGTGAATCAGCCCAAAAAGGGGGTGCACGTTAATTAGGGAATGTGCGTTATTTTGCCAATATATGGTATGTGAAATTGAGATTTATATGTATGCTTGTTGGCGGTCAAGTATGAAGCCAAAGATTAATGTCCCAACATATGTGACAATAGCATGACGTATTAGATATGGGGCAAGCAGAGCAAGGAGGACCTGATAAAACACCTGGCTGTGAAATCCAGTGATAGAGGTATCCCAAGTCCAAAACAGGGGTGCCAGAGAGTGGCACCACAAAATGTGCGACAGTTGCCGCCGTTTTTGTTTTTTTTTAAAGAAAGTGACACAGTGCAATCAATAAGTATTATGTTATGCCGTTAGGACTATGGACACTGCAGTGAAGGCACTTTGTGTATTTTATTCCTTTAATATTGTAGGTGACACACGAGGTTCGTCCGAAGAGAACACTAGAGGGCCACTCGTACGGCGTGTCGTACATGGCTTGGTGTCCAGACAGCACATATATAATCGCATGTGGTCCGGACGACTGCTCAGAACTCTGGGTCTGGAACGTACATGTGAGTATCGTACAGTAGTCGTCGTTGTTGTTGCTGCTATGAACTAAATTTAATTTAAATCTGACAATAAATTGAAATCGGACTTGCACCAGTAGCGGATCCAGAAATTCATCAAAAGGGGAGCGATGATTCTTTCCAGACAATTTTGAATAGGGGTAGGGGGCACAGGCCTCCTGTCCCCTCCTTACCCGCACCCCCACCCCCCTCTCCCCTCAAGGATCCGCTACGGTGCACAATAAATTGCACACCACACTTTCTTTAGCTTTGTTGCTGTGCACCAACCCGATCGGCAATGATTTTGCCACTTCGGATAAGATTTTGTAATGACACTTAATGTAAATGGGATCTAGAACGTTTCTTAACAGATAAGGGGATTTTATACATATTTGTTGCGATATGTTTTGTAGAACGGAGAGTTAAAGGTGAAGATGAGTCAGTCGCCGGAAGACAGTCTAACTAGTGCATCGTGGCACACAGACGGAAAACGCTTCGTTACAGGGGGAACGCGGGGGCAGTTCTATCAGTGTGTAAGTGGTGTCCTTCGTTCTTGACTAGATACTAGCCCGTCTGTCGCCAGGCCCGTGAATCTTGTGATCTTGGTGGAGTATGTGTGATTAGAGAACATTCACAACTGCAGGCTGGGTCAGTGCATTTGTGCTGGCACTAAGCCAACTATCAGCGATCAGTGGCTGCGGGTTTAGTAGTAAAGATAAGCAAACATACAAAGACCAAAAAGTCTGTGTCACTAACTTGGTCACCTTCGGTTGGGCTCAGCTCAATGGTGGAGGCATAAGTGTTCCTTTGGTGCGAGAATTCCCAAGGGTTCCCCCGGGGAAACCATTCATAATCTTAAGTGTTACTCAGCTAAAGGTTTTAGCTAAATAGCCGAAAGCATGCTAAAAATAATACATGTAAAGTAAAAATAAAAACGTGTCAATTGTCATGCAAAAAAACGGTCATGCATGGGAGTCACAGCGTAAGTTTGAAAAACACATTCCTAATGAATTTACAATTAAAATGTACCAATGTTCACTATTATTTTCTATGCAGGATTTAGACGGCAACGTTCTGGACACGTGGGAAGGGGTGCGTGTGCAGTGTATCGGGTGTCAGAGAGACAACAAAACAGTTCTCGCATCCGATACACATCAGAGAATCAGAAGTTACAACTTCGAAGAATTGACTGATAATCATTTGTAAGTATATCATCGGGATTTACGTGTGCTTTCATTTTATAAATACACTAGTTCTAAGCCCGTCTATGGCCAGGTCCGTGAATCTTGTGATCTTGGTGGTGTAGCATGTGTAAAGTACACACACTGCAGCGGGCTTGGTCAATGCATTTGTGCTGGCACTGAGCCAACTATTCGTGATCAGTGATCAGCTATCAGCTCCGCCTACAGCTTTGATAGTAACGATACACATTTGGGTCTCTTTTGTGCAACACCCAACTTTTGCTTCACAAAAGTGTCGTGTCAGAGGAAGTACCATTGCATACATTTATTACCAGTAAATTTCATCCCAAGAGTGTCGTGTAAGAGAGAGTTATTTAGTATCTTTTGATCTTGAATACTTCGCTGAATTTGGCAATGAAGAGTTAAAAATATTGAGAATTTTTGTATTTTTGTTTGACAGAATCCAGGAAGACCATCCCATTATGTCTTTTACACTGAATGAATCGGGTCGATTGGCGCTACTTAATGTCGCAACTCAGGTATGCTGTTTCCACCAGTAAAGTTATAGTAGCTCTTAGCTCATCTATTGCTGAGCCTGTGAATTTTGTGATCTTGGTGGTGTAGCTCGTGTGAGTGAAGTACCTCATAGCTACAGCCTGGCAAGTGCATTTGTATTGACCCGGAGTCAGTTATCAGCAATCAGCTTCACCTACAGCTGTTACATATTAGATGTATAAACAGATACCTTTCATTTAATGTAATATCGTATGTTACAATATCAAGGTAATATGTGTTCTCTAAATAGAAAGTTGCTCTGCAGAATTAATCGTTTTGCATAATTTATTGTGAAGGGAACATCAAATAGGGGATCAGATTGAAGTGTCTTTGAAAGCCATGCTATCATTTCATAATATAAGGGTGCCAAAAGATTTACAGATTACTTTTGCCCCGCCTAAATTACGGGTCTACCCCACAGACTGCCAACACGGTAGAAGCGCTGACATTGTTTCCGTGAGATGTATTATACACTCCTCCCCGGATATATCAATATCGCTTATATTGATATCCCGCTTATATCGATATTTTTTCCACACCAAATTAATTGACCCTCATGTTAATTGTTCTGCATGTATCGATATCCCGCTTATATCGATGCTATTTTCCCGCACCAAAAATATCGATATATCCGGGGACAACTGTATGTTCATTTGTCCATATCATTTTTTGCAGGGTGTCCATTTATGGGATTTAAAAGATAAGGTGCTCGTTCGCAAGTTTCAAGGCGTAACACAAGGGTTTTATACAATTCACTCGTGTTTCGGAGGCGTAAATCAAGACTTCCTGGCATCGGGCAGTGAAGGTAAGTTATAGTGACACGTGTGTCGAGTTAAGGGTGATTTCCTTTAAACCAGTGGTTCTTTGTTGGCCACACGTGTGCTTTTTACGCATTCTCGTCTATTTCTGGTGTTTATCGACAAATGATTACGCAATACTTTATAAATCTACCGACGTTATGTGGTTCATGGTTCTAGATGCACAGTGTATTTCCATTACCATCAATGCATTGCAAAGAATATAAACGTACTTTTTAACGTTGAACTCGTTGGCTTGACCTATCACATCAACACTAGATCAGTGCCGATGCCTTAAGTGCACAAGTATTGATGGCTATGAAAGATGTGCTGTATGTTATAGTTATTATGTCTACAAAATTCGATTTTTCACTGGAACCACAAAATGTGTTTCCTGCAGCAAATATATTAAAGTGCGCGTGAACAAATGGCACCTATATCGACATGTTCTTGTTACAATTTACACCAAAACATTTTTTTCAGACCACAAAGTATATATCTGGCATTCCAAGCGTGAGATGCCTATAGCCGTATTAGAGGGTCACAGTAGAACGGTAAACTGCGTGCACTGGAACCCCAAGTTACCCAGTATGTTAGCGAGTGCCTCGGATGACGGAACCGTCAGAATATGGGGTCCACTAGACGACTCACTCACATCCAATTCAGGTATGAAACCGATGTTGTTATTTGTTGCAAACAAAAAATGTATGTATGCACTATGCAATGGGCAAAATCCTGCATGGGGTAGGATATTTTTGATTGTTTGCTTTTAGGTATTTTTGAGAAATTTACTCAATCAAAAATGTCAGGAACTTAAAGATCTGAGAACAACCCTTAAAAGATCTGCGTTGACTATCCCATTCATTGAAAGTGCAACCGAAAATAATGCACCACTAAAGATAATAGTTGTTTTCATCATGCAAGTCCGTTTTAGTGGCTACACCTGTTGGTACTTAAATTGTGAGTACAGTGGCAGATCCAGGATTTCCCATGGGGGCGTCCAGTCCCATGTGGGGAGGGGAGAGGGTAGCACCTCTATTTCCCACCCCCCCCCCAAAAAAAATCAGAGAAAACCGCATGAAAATAAAAACAAATTTAGCCATAGTAGAGAGGTGTGTACCTCGGGCAACCCCCTTCCCCTTCGCCAAAGATCTGCCAGTGAAGTACTACAGAAAGTGCCTCTTCATAAACAAACGGACCATCCTTAAGGGACCGACTGTAAACGCGGTAATGTTAAGCCAATGGGGCAAAATGCTCATGGTATGATAAACGGACCAAAATTCGTGTCCGTTTAGTTTATGAAGACACGCTGTACAAGAAATGCTATTAAAGCTTTGTAACTGTTTATTCGTTAGGTATGCATTCACACGGATCAGATCGGAACACACCCGTATAACAGTGGCTCCCTCAAGACTGTGTAACCTTGGATACCACAATCAACTGATAGCAAGACACTCTCTAAACCACCCACCACATAGTGTGCAACCTGTAGCAGAATTTTACGAGCCACCTGACAGCTGTGTTGCCAATCAGTCCACAAATAGACTATATCTGTCTACAGCTTTTCCATTGTCAACATCCACGTATCTGGATCAGCCCTTAGTGCGTTCCACCGTATGATTTAATAGTGCCATAAGATATTGACGTTGTGTCAGTTTTGAGTGTCTGACTGGATCCTCGCAATAGGCCAGACTTTTTTTATTTTATTTATTGGATTACGTATCATTGGAAGAAATTTTTCAGAGTGGCGATCGAAAAAAAATAAAAAATTGAAATTGACTTTGCTGTACATTTTTGCAATTTTGATTAAAATTCACAAAATTGATGAACAATTTTTCCAAAGATGTTTGTTGAAGTGACAGAAAGTTACAATTTTGTATTATTTGGGCTCTGATTTGGTGGGGCTTTTTTTGGATTTCTTCATTTTTGAGAGCAGCGGGAAACGTACTCCAACAGATAAAAAAAGTCTGGCCGTACAAGAGGTCAGACAGCGTTCATAACCGAACCTGGAACAGAACAGGAATCATGCCATTATAACACAAAGTAGGAGCAGTGTGACAGGGCTTTACAACTAGGCTATATCTGACTTTTGTGTCAAAACCAACAACAGTGAAACTTGTCTTGGGTGAACCTCCTTTTGGGTGAACTAAAAACAATTGACGAATTATTTTTTGATCACCTAATTTATCTTTACAGTAATTTCACACTGTTATGGCCAAACACAGTGTCTATCCATTCGCTATTCGTCTTGCACAGTGGGTAGGTCGCCCTAAACAAGTTTTACTGTATACTGATCGCTGGAGGCACCAACAGAGACTTGGTCATCTGCATTGCAGTTACATTTGGCTATGCTTGATCATGCAGCACATTTATGAGTAATGAGTTTTCTGAATGAAAACTGCCATCTTCTATCACATATTCCGTCTTCCAAAAATTTATGCCACAAGTAATTTCTGTTAAAGCATATATATCGTAGTGCCAGAATTGGCGATACATGTGCAGTGTAACCAACTCAAAGGATATGACATGCAACAATCACCATCTATCAGTAACATTGTGGGAAGCCATGGATTTGCACAGTTTATGCAATTCATGTACAAAGACTGAATCTTCCATTGTATAATGGCTAATAATATTTACTACTACTACTATTAGTATGAGTACGGGAGGTGAACATGTGTATAATTATTCGTGTGAAGGACTTTTCTTACGATGTACTGATCTTTTACAAAGAGAGTATTTACTGTGCACGGAACTCTTCCCATTCTCAGCAGCTAGATGTGTCAATGTAAACCCAGTATTTATGGTCCAAACCCACCATGCCAGTGTTGCTATTTTGATGTGGAAATGTAATAATAAATATCTTTGGAGATTAAAGCTCTAACCGCCAATAAATATTACGTATTTTCCACCCTCAGAAACCTGTACAAACAGCATGCCAATCGCATACTGGTTATGTGTGCAATATCTGGTACTGTTGACAGGTTTTAATTAATACATGTACAATTAAAAGAGTCGTCAGTAGTACACTCCTCCCCGGATATATCGATATCGCTTATATCGATATCCCACTTATTTCGATACTTTTTTTCCGCACCAAATCAATAGACCCTCATGGTAATTGTTCTGCTTATATCGATATCCCGCTTATATCGATGCTATTTTCCCGCACCAAAAATATCGATATATCCGGGGACAAGTGTAACATGTTTGGCGCAGTGTATGGGCCAAGTTCCAGTTTTAAAGGTTGTAAAAGTTTCCCTTTGTTAAAGATCAGCGCATCATGTGGTACAAATGTAGGTGATGTGAATGATACGTAACATGATGATTATCTGATGCTATGCTTAAACTGTTAAACTATTATTATTACTAGCGAGGTCAAGTTACATGTTTTACGTCAATTCATACGTCAGAGATGACGTTACAAATTCTGAATCACGTGCGTCGACGTCAGTGGGAAACGTAACGTCATCAAATTGTTTGGCAACGTTAATCTTCCACTGACGCAGAATCTATTGATTTTATGTGACATGTTTAACATCATAGTTTAAATGTACCCAACTTGAAAACATTATGCCACAACATTTAAATTTAAATGTAAAATCTGCGTTGAAAATGTGCAACTCAACTTCGTTACTATTGCGACTGTACATGTACGTAATGATTAATCATAAAGAAAAACTGTTTAGTTTCTTTGAGAATTTGTTACCCGTTTAATAGTGGTCATTACATCTGTATATCTTACCACAGTGCGGCATTTATAGCAGGTTTACAGTGCATCTTACTAGGAAGCTTTCAAAACAACTTATTATAGTGCAGATTATAAAACCTACCTAAAAATCATCAGCAAAAAAAAAATGCCAATCCTCAAAGTATAATCAAAGATGGAAATCTTCCGGATTTAGCCGGAATTCCGGGTTTTGGTTGCTGAAAATAAACTTTTCCGGTTTTGCATCTGTTGTTAAATCGTTATATTCCGTCACTGTCCTTTGTAAAATGAGTAAAATTTAATGACTTTCCCGTTTTTTGAGTGAGAACCATTTCCATCCCTGAATATAAAAACATGAAACAAAACAGATGTGATGTGTTCATTCAGGCAAAGAATTTTGTAGTAGAAACAAATAACTCATTGATTCGCCCTTCCCCCTAGATCCGCTGGTGTACAGGTTTTGGTCTGATGATCTGTGCTGCAAGAATTCTCATGATAACAGTAGGGTATCCAAGTAGGTTTATTTGAAACGTTTGTTTTTCACTCGTAGAAACTACTGTTACCACAATGATCAGTTACATTGCAATAATTTTATATGATTGAAAATACGTGGTATAGTAACCATCCCCATTACCATTATGGTACGAAGTGCCAAACTTTCTTTGAACTTTAGGAATCTTAAGAATGCAGGATATTTATGCTTTGAACTTGCTTTGTCGTCTGTACATTTCGACAAACAAGGCTGACATTTTGACGAAGTGTCTCGCAAGCGTCAATCCATTTAGGAATTTAAAAAATATTAAAGTAACCGTGACCTGGTAACAGTGGCTGCAAAATTTATGGTTGTGCTCTGGTCCCACAGTAAATTGACTGCGACTGTTGCCACCAAAAATAATTTGAATAAAATCACTGTGACCTAACATTTAACATTTTTATAGCCGCATTAGTTCTACTAATGCAGAGCTGTCATGAATACTATAAGATCATTCAGTTTTTGCAGTGACTCCAAGTGAGCTCAAGTTCCTATGGACCGTCTTTTAAAACTACATTGGAAACTTTATTCACTATCCAAGAATTATGTGCAACCCCTTGAATACGAGTGACACTGAAAATTAATAATGCTGCTTCTGATATCATGATGTAAGATGTACAAACTGTGTGTAAGCTATATTATTATGCAGTAATAAATTTAACTTTGTCAAACTATCAATTAGTTTTTTCATTACATCGGCACCATGATTATATGGTGGATTTTCATGTACTATTTCTTGTTTGGAGGAGGGGGGTCGGCTTGGAATTTATTCCCCAAAGAGCGAACAAACTAGAAGGTTTAAGATTGTTTAAAAGTACTTTTCGGACAAGGCCACCAGAAAGCAAATTCTAAAAACTGCCATTTCCCCCCCCCCCTGCCCACCCCCCCCCTAACCCCCCACACACGCAGAAATTGGCAATGCAAGTCATACAAGTTGTATCACAATTTGACTTTGTCCGGCGTCGAACCTGCCGCAAAATAGATCCACCCTGATTTATGAATTCTCTACATACAGGTGGTGTACAAAAATAACAATTCCAAGCTTACAATAAAGGTGTTGAAAAGTGGAATAAATCCGGAACAGGGAATAAATCGAGTCAATTCATCAAAATTATATCGTCCAAAGACAGAAAGGGCAGAGAATTAAAACTAGAGTTGTCGCGATTAGTCGAAATAGTCGATTAGTCGAGTTTTAAATCCTTGTCGACATTATATTGGTAGTCGACTTCTCGTTACACGTCGATCTTTTCAATTTAATGGAAGCCAGGATTTTCGTAAGGACACTGTGTTTAACTGTAATTTTCATGTCATAATGTAAGCCTTGAGTAAGGTTAAAGAACTAAAATTGTTTGGAAATTTGATGCAATAGACACCATGTCATATGACAATGTTATTAATTGATGTAGATGAAATTGAAAGACTCAAGTAGTCGATGATCGTCGACTAATGGTGCTCAACTAGTCGACGATTGAATTTCACTAGTCGCGACAACTCTAATTAAAACAGTACTGTCTCTTGGTGATGTAAAGGTTACTCTTGCTGCAATCTTAAAATGTTGGCTGACACGAGTGGGCGAGTTCTCTGCCGGGATTTAATTTGTACTTTTAAAGAGCAATGCACTTAGAAGAGTGTGCAATAAATGAACTCCATTGAATAGTGTATTTAGACTTTTTGAACGGCCTCTAATTACACTTTTGAGACCATTTGCCTCAACATACCTGAGCGTAAAATTGGTACCTGCCTTATGTTTTGTTTCTTTTTAGTTTTGTTTTTTGGTTGTTTTTTTTTTTTTGGTTGCTATTTGTTGTTGTTGTTTTGGTTTTTTGGGGGGTTTTTGGGGTTTTTTTAGTTTCTTTCCTTTTTCTGTCACTATTTTTTCCGCATGAGTTCCAATGTACATGTATGAGGCTTTCGGTGACACTGTCAGTCGCGCACTATGATCCTCAGTATGACCTCGGATTTTCCGCTTTCAATTTCACAGTGATAAAAGCAACATCTGATAAGTTTGTATCACAAGTGAATTCAATATCACCATGATTCAAAATTGATGCTAAAATAGGAAAGAAATGCAGGGATCAGTCTTGTCATCCATCTAATGCATCGCTGCCCATGTCCATAGGCACTTGGCAAGTAGCGTTAAAACACATACAGTTGTCCCTGGATACATCGATATTTTTGGTGCGTGAAAATAGCATCGATATAAGTGGGATATCGATATAAGCAGAACATTTAACATGAGGGTCTATTAATTTGGTGCGGAA
>JBCAUI010499540.1:0-13431 GCA_038406195.1 Haplosyllis anthogorgicola | reverse complement strand
CTGTAATGTTGCTGGAAACAGTACAGTTTCTGCTCAATATCTGTTGCGTTACTGTTCTCATGTCTGCTTTTATTTTACTTTTGGCAGAGTAATTCATGTCATATCTGCCTCAGCTGTTAAACTGATGTTATTAGAGTGTTATTGGACTATTGAAAAGTTGTTCCAGAGAAGAAATAAACATTATAGAATGAATTTTAAGCTTTGGCTTACTCTGTGCATTCACTCCGCCTCACAACCGATTGATGCTAGTCGACAAAAATAAACATGAACAGTAAGGATTCGTGATACAGTGGCACTGCCGTAAAAGGTAGGTATGCCGTAAAATATGTGACGCTCAAAACAGGTTCTCACGCCAAATGGGGCTGGATAAGATGTAAACGGTTTATCCGGACAGGCAGTTATGGTCAGGAAACGGGCTGTTTGTATATAACAAGGGCTACGCCTCTCCCAACCCCAGCATCAAATTGTTTTCATTTTTGTAAGGAATTACGGTTAAATTGTCAATTTTTGGGTGGACGTTCAAGATTCCAATGTATTTTACAACTTTTAATATATTTCCAGGTTATAGTATACGTTGATACACTCGGTGTGCGTGGGACTCATTATCTCTGTATTTTAAACAAGTAAGTAGTTTAACAAACACCATTTAAAGATAAAAGTCGAATAGTTTACCTTAGAGTTGTACACTTAATCAAAATCTACTTGATTTGAAAACTAACTACCATTCATTGCAAAATGCTCCCAGTTCTTTCCTTTAAATAAATGATTTACAATTGAACATGAATAAGAAATTACATTTAAAAGAAAAGGTTTTCGCTTTTCTAAGCCTCTGTAGGCTCCCCAATTACATTTCTTCACACACCTATGTTCCTGCACACATACATGCACGCACGCACACCAGTCATGCGTCCATTATTTCTTCTTCTTTTATTGATTTTCCACCGAAAATGTTAAATAGTTAAACAAAACATGGCATGTTGCATATTGCAATTATTGTAATGCATTTCATTTATAATATTGCAAGGTGCACATCTTTTTAACCAGATCAAGAAATTACTGTGAAAAGTTTAGCGCGCCGCATCAATTGAATTTCATGCTGAGCTCATTCAATTCAATTATTACTGGATGCTTAACTTGATAGTAATTTCACAATCTGATGTCAATGTGTACAAGAAAACGGCATGCACCTGTTTTGTAAAACAACCTTCTAGACATTAGGATATGTTTCGTAAAGTGACCCCGCGAGACAACAGGTGAGACCAGACTTTTTTCATTTGTTATGATTACGTTTCCCGCCGGTCCCAGAAATCAAGAATGGTAGAAAAAAATTGAATCTGAGCCCAAAATTGCAAAATCGCAACTTTCCATCACCCCATCGAATACTGTGCAGTTGTATTTTGGTGTCATGAATTTTAATAAAAAATACAAAAAATATTCAATTTTTATTTTTATTTTTTCCCGATCGCCGCTCTCAAAAATGTCCTCCATTGAAACGTATTCTAACAAATAGAAAAGGTCTGGTCTAAGATGTGTTGTAAAGTGACCCCGTGATACAACAAGTGACCTGAGAAAATAACACATGGTCCGGAATAACAACATCTCTCAAATAAAACCGTAATGTGACCAAAATCTTAACCCAAATTAAACGTTTAACTCTGCTGCGATCAATACAAGAACATTTAACAAGCATGGTTTCTGTCGCTCATTTTTCAGTTCTCGCGCTGCTGCTTCACTTCGGATACTCGTTTCGTCTTGAACAAAATGTGCCACTTATAATAGGTTGGTTGTTGCTTCTTTACATTTAATATTTTGTATATGTAAGATATCAGCTAAGTTACTTACGTTAAAAAGCAAACCATTGAAAAGGTGACGAACGAGACTCTAGCCTATTCAGTAGTTCGCCACCCATGAATGGCAGCGGCGCGTCAACTTCTTAGAGGGACAAGTGGTGCTTAACCATACCTCTGCATGCATGTATGTGTGAGCAAAAAGGTGAACAAGCATACACGCAAGTGTGAAGGTCGTTCTCCAAGTGATGAGACCAGGATTTCTTGTTTGGATGGAGGGTGTAAACCTTCCTCAAATGTGAACCCTTAGTTTCATGTAAACAATTGAGAACACTACATGAAAATGGAGGAGGCATATATGTCTCTGAGGATCCCTCTTAGGTCCGCCACTTTATTCAGTGAGGACTGGGCTCTCACTGCGGCGCACTGTGTGGACGGAAACCCTGTGTAAGTCTACATATCACATACGGTAGAACCTGTTTTGAACGGCACCCTAATTTTTCGAGGGAAAATGCCATAAAAGGCAGGTATGCCGGACAAAACAGGTGAAATAAACTGAATAATAAGGATTCATTTTCTGCCGTTTAAGGCAGGTGTGCAGTAAAAAAGGTGCCGCTCAAAACAGGTTCTACTGTAGACTATTACTGAGCAGAAAACAGGCGCAAATTAGAAGTAACTTTACACAACTGAATAATGCACGAAGGCAACAGTCTGCAAAAATAAAAAATTTTGTTGATGTAATTTTATTTTATTTTAAGATTAATGACTATTGATGCCATGCTTAACATTCTTTCCTTTGGACGGCCATCGTTGGTCTCGCTAAAGAAGGTCCGCCAAAGAAAGTTCCACTGTAATTTATATATAATTAGTTAAGTTTGATGCAAAGAGATAATAGTAGGGCTTTAGGAGTCACAATTTTGGTTGAAATTAAATGAAACTGCGCAAAATAAGCTCAATGCCAATTCAATAGCAGCAGTATGATTGTATCTAACAGATTCACTGCATTTTCAGAGTTGGTATGAGTGTTGTGTTTGGTGCACATGACATCACGGTTCTACGTCAGTGAACTCATCATTGTGAGTATTCGGTGCCTACTGATGCGAGACCAGTTATTGGCAGATTCCTTCAGTTTAATTTGCAAGTACCCTTTTTAGTGGGTGATTTTAGGGGACATTTCAGTATTGTGGCCTTCAGAGAATTTTGTTCCTGCTTTTCCGTAATTGTGAAAGACACTCAAAATGTAATGACATCACGGGGTTGGTTTTTTTTTGGCACTTTAAAATATTAAAGACTGTTTTAGGATATCGTTTTATGACATGACATGCAAATATTTGTTGTGCGCAACATGTTTCGCTTCCTGTAAAGTTTTCTTCTTTAATCCCTATTTCAAAGTGCGAAGAGAAAATGTAATCCAAACAATTAAATAAAAAGGCCTTAAAATTCTAACCGTACAGGAGCCGGGTTGGGACTGGAAGGTGGAGGAGGCAAACGACACGGCGGTGATGCTGCTCTTCACGCCGGCGGATACAACCGGCGAGTTCATCGGAACCATCCGGCTAGCCGAGGAGGACGGAGTGGACTGGGTGGGGAGCGAGTGTTACATCACAGGGTGGGGAGCAACCGATATAGATGATAATGGTGAGTGTGGGGAACGAGTGTTACACCGCAGGGTGGGAAGCGAATGTTACACCACAGGGTGGGGCACCACTGATATAGATGATATTCAAGGTTTTTCTTAATTTGTTCTAAGAGAGAATTAGGCTAATTAGCCTAATCCTGGATAACAAATTGAGTTAAGAAAAACTACTGTGCACGCATTTTAATTTGTGAACCTGAAACTAGTCCATTTCGGGATGCAGTTTGAGAAATTAAAAAGCCTCCACATTGGTTTTTCTAGATTTAATTTGTTATCTTGGATTAGACTAATTAGCCTAATTCTCTAAGAACAAATTAAGAAAAACCTCGAATGATGAGTGTGGGTAGTGAGTGTTACACTACAGGGTGGGGAGCAAGTGTTACATCACAAGGTGGGGAGCAAGTGTTACATCACAGGGTAGGGAGCAACCGATATAGATGATGATGGTGAGTGTGGGGAGCAAGTGTTACATCACAGGGTGGGGAGTGAGTGTTACACCACAGGGTGGGGAGCAACCGATATAGATGATAATGGTGGGTCATTTACAATGTACAGTAAAATCTGCATTGGGCGTACTAGCCATTGGGCGAACTACTGTCATCCACGCACTAATTTTCAATCACCAAATTAATTTTTACTTAGTATTTTGTACTCCAATGGGCGAACTTCTGTCATTCACGTACTTTTTCTTATGAAAAATGGGGGAGTTCGCCCAATACAGATTTTACTGTATACATTTCTGCATAGTTTAGAATGAGAATGAGTGGCGCCAAGTCCAATTCATATTATACCCTCTAAATCGTTTCCCGTAAAAAATAATTCTAAAATTCAACTTACCCAAAGAGGTCAGTGAAGTGAAAGTCGCCAGCAAACAAACAAATCTAAACATAACTAACGTTTTATGAAAATTTTTAGTTCTATCCTATTCTATCCGTCTTTGCCAGTGTCCAAGACGCCATCTGATCTTTGGTTGTGACTTTCACATCACTTTTATCCCATCCGACTACAATGTCCATACCGTGACTCGCCTTCGTGACTCCCTCCAATTGTAACCCCTTAACACTCACCCTTCTCTCTCTCCATACCCCTATTTTCTCCACATAACATTATTTTCGGTATTGTGCTGTACTGAAGCTTATTACCCCTATCAACCAGGGGGTGATTATCTCAACTATCTGCAGTATTAATCCCTGATTTAACAACATGATATCAGGCAATTATGCCTCTACAGGTAATCTCAGCCATCATGAAGTTAAAAACAAAAGCTAGAAGTTAACAAAATGAAGTTATCATTGTTACGTAGTCAATGTCAAGCTCAGGTTGAACATATATGAGCATTTCTTTTCATATCTATACCTCAAATGAACACTAATTATAGTATTTTACATCTCTTCAGCTGCAGATTAAAAAGTAGCAAAGCGTGTGTCATGTTTTTGAATAGAATAAATTGACGTGTATGTAATTATGTAACGGTAAACTGACTTTTTGGTGACCTGAACTTGTTGAAGAAAAAAAGTGTCTGTGTGAAGAAGGCATAAAAGGCATAAAATCATGAAATGACACCACATCGCAAAGACACACTTAGAATGTAACTGAGGCGCAAAAGTCCTGTACTCTTCCTAATAACCAAGAGTAGTGCGGTGGTGTCTGTGCACTAAACCTGACAGGTCAAGTCTAGATTTAAAACCTAAACGTAAGATCATGAAAAATATTCATTATTCCGTCTTTATCTAAGAACCATTAAGGAAATATCATGGAATCAGGTGGATCAAATTCGAAAACCACAACATCATCACGAAATCAAAACAGAGAAAACCATACATACTAAAGACTCTTTTGAGACATCCTGATTAAAATTAAATGCGTAATTCCATGCTAGTTCGCTGGCTTATCTGTTTTCCCAGGCTCTTCGCCTGAAGGAGAATATAAATCACTGACGGAAGGCATATGCCTCACTTCACCATAACTAATCTTACTGAAGATAAGTGGCTTCTGACATGCAGAAAGATTTCAAAATTTTATTCCATTGTGTGTTTTCCTTGTAAGCACATTTTACATACAGACCCACTGGTTTTAAGTAACTTCATACATTTTATGATGAACTTAATATATTTCTGAACATCATGGAATATGTACATTATGTAGATGAGTTTCAAAATAAAATATGTAAGGTGCATGAAAAATAAAATTGTACCTATTTCTTGTATGTTGAGACAATGTACCGTTATGTATTACTTTGAGTCATATTCGTATTGGGATTAAAACGTAAACCTTACAAACGTAACTTAAAATCTAACATCTCTTAATATCGTAAACCTATTCCATTCTATGCCTCGTCTCACACAAAAGCAACAAATACGTGTACATCTACACGAAACAGAACAACTGAATGTTCTTTTTGTTTTTAACATCAACTCAGAAAACCAGGCATGCATCTGTATCTCAGTAAAAAAATTAGGATTTCTCAAACTTTTCCAAAAAAATCAAGTACATTTCTAATTTCAGAAAATCTATTCAAGGTTGGTTTGGTACAAGTTTTCAGCAAATTACCCCAACCATCCCCTCTCGCCCTCCTTGCCCTCGGTTTCCCCTAATACACCTCACTGTATGATTACCATGTACTAAAAGGGTACAAAGCCTTAAATAAGCCTAATCAAATCACGGTGTTTTACCATATTATCAACGACTTTCAAAAAAACCCCTATTGTCAGTATCTTTAAGACTTTATCAAGCGACTTGATCTGAATCAAAATCTCTAAAATGCGGTTTATAACTGTATCAGTGACAAAATGATGCTTTAAAAAAAGTCTTTATCTTTCGCGAGCTAAGACATACCACAATTTGTGTGTGCAGTGATCGCCAACGAAAGCAACAATAATTTTATGCATTTGTTCTACCATGAGAGAAGAAACAAAATGAAGAACCTAAACATTTTAGGAAATACTTTCATTCTTGTCTCTCACTTATTGGAAAGGAACGTAGTATGATAATACATGTTACTATATTGGTACTTGATAATTTTTCAGGTTTTTGTGCTCAGTCTAAATATATATTCTGTTCGAAAGGATCTTGTTAACAGACTTTAGAAGAATCAAAAAAAAAATAAAACAATGAGTAAAATAATAACGATGTGAATTTGTGGTGATATGTAGTCTCATCATAAAATAGAATGGTGCGATTTCGTTTCCATGCAAGAATTTCCCAGGATGCCATGTTGACTGTTAAAATTTGACATAAAGTAAAATAAGTCTGTGGCAGGTGATTTTTCACTGATTGCAGTGCCTTCATGAGCAAATATGAGCCTCTTATTAGAACCTCGCATACAATCACTGTGAACAGATAACAATTTTGGGGACACAGGGTTCGATTAGCCCTTCACATGAAATGTTGGCTTGTGATTTTAACGAGAAATTCAGTTTGTCAAAAGTAAAAGGAGTGTTTATAGTAATTTCTGGAACACAGATTTACCCTTCAAAAATAAGATAAATGCACTATTGGATTCAAAGGAGACTTGGGAATTTTGTCGCATGAACATAAACAATGAGCTGCACGAAGACTTGACCACAAGGGACATTTTGTTTTTACATTCTCTCGAGTAGTCAAGAAATTACAGAATATACGTACACCCATTTGGATAGTCTTGAAATCTCCAAAATTAAGGAGATGATCTTAGGTTGTATGTTATCACTGTATATGCATGATCTTATTGAAGATTCCCACGCACGACAGTATGACCTTGTTACCTCAGCAGTCAGCTATGTGTGACCTCAAGGCCGTGAGCAGTAAGACTTCTTAACCCCCTAATCCCAACTCATGCTTCTTATTTCGAGTTACTATACTACTTATATCATATAGCCGTACACGAAACCACAGCTATTTTACTTTGATTTGATATAGCAAGAAGATAATTCCACTGAACAACAGTAATGGCGGTTAGGAATGTTGCCGCGAAGAAAAATGGCGTGAATGAATACATACATGTGCGTCCAAAAAGATGAAGCTGATTAAAATCACGAGAATGAAGTACAAGTTAGAACCGTTTCTCATTGTATAGGCAAGACTTGAATGTTGACGTGCTCATTTTTCAAAATGTTTTGGACAATTATGACACTCGCTGACAGAAGTCTTGAGGCCCATTGAAGACGCCGAACGAGACGAGAGGCTGATGCCCTGAGAAGACGGCCGTGTTGCGTGTAGAACTTCGCGGTGATCGCTCCTAACGATCACCCATTGCCTCTATGCACGTCCAACCGTTGACATATTTTTCTTTTTCTTTTTGTACTATTTGAATTTTTTACAGTTACAAATCGGCAATGATCAAAACCCCTTTTTGAAATAAATTCCGTTATTTCTGACAACCAATGATTTGTATTTGTATGTCTGTGACTCTTGTTCAAATGTTCCAATGTCACCTTAGTTCATTCTGTCTTGCGAACTGCCGTGTTTAACACCCCTCTGCATCTTATTCGAGATATACTTTAACATAATACAAGAATGGAATTAAAATACATTTGAAGAAACAAGGTAGGCAATGAATGTACCTTAAATTAGCTTTGCTTTTAAGGCTGGGGCTACAGCAGTAGCGCAGTATATATACCGTGGTCATACATTTATATCTTTTCTTTTGTATCTGGATGTTTCAATAATATTTTGAAAATTGTTTTTCACTTTCTATCATTTTCAAACGTCCTCCTTGTTTTCGTGTACTAAAATGCAAATATTTGTTGTTTAAAATAAGTTTTAAAGTCAGATTATGCGTTGCAATGACGAGTAAAAAACATCATTATGGTATTGTTATTTATTTTCATTGGTTCTGAAAATTTAACTGTCTACAATATTTAAAATATGACAAGAATCCATACCTGGAATGTGATTGATGGGTCGGCTTTATTGATTTGTAGGGTAACCCTTTTATACTAACATTATCAATCACCTATAAAATATACATCCAATTGAAGATATCATGTCTGATAGTCGTCTAATGCTCACTAATGATGCTGTTTCGACTGAGTTATTTAACGCGGGTTTTTGTTTGTAACGTTGCATGACATCAAGAGGAGCCATTTAAGAGCAAAATGTATATATGTTGTCATTGTTAAAAATATACATGTGTAATTAGTTCTCATCAGTCCAGTTTGAGACCATAAATACTGAAGAGCCAAACATTATACCAATGTACTTTGACAATAAAATCCTGAATAATGTATTTAGTTAAAGTGGTTGCATCTACAAGGTCCTACAGTACAGGCACGAAATCATTTGAGAATCAATTTTGATAAAATATGTAAGAGTTGGATAGCACTGAAGGTGATTCTAAACAATGATACACTATATATTCATTAGTAACTAACCTGTTTTGATAAGTTATGATGATTATTATCATTTTAACAAGATCATTACTTTCTATTCACATTTTCTGGCAATGGCACAGACTCAGGGCTCATTTCATGGAAGGTCACCAAGGCCAAAAATAATTTCAGTACATAACTTTGTGTAACTTGTGTATTTACATCAGCTGAGTATAAATACTTAATGTTGTTTATTAATTATATATCTCGTGTATTAAGTACTTCTGCAGTGCAAATTAGACATGGTCAAGCCAATATTAAACACATTACGGTGGATTTCTACAATTTTGGCAGGATTTTTGTAGTGTAATGTACCATTGGTGAAAGCGTAATATGTTAAATAGTCAAAAGAGACACAAATGAAGATATGATTTTCACAAAAAGATGTGGGAGCATGCATAGAAATAGCGCTGTCTTTGTTTTATGCCTTGCGTGTAAAATATGAGGTTTATTTGCCTCCATTGGTCAAGTTGTGGGCTATATTCCCATAAGTACATCCTGTGACTGGGCTAACCGGAGTACCATTAAACTCTAATAAGCCTAATTTCCCTTCAAAATATAGCCTCAAGTTAGACACCATCAATTGCATTTGACCATATATTTCATGTTAACATATTAGGAAAACTTCGTGATATTGTCTCTATGACACTAATGGTGGCCATATTTGGTACAATTGAGCTCTAAAAGGTGGCTACTGGTCATAAATCACCCTACTTATCGAGGGTCACAGAGGTTATTATAGCCATATTATTGCCGTGATTTAAGGGTAATATTGAAGTAATATACTAGTCATTAGTAAGGTGTTCCTGAAGGAAGCATATGTTGCTAAACCGCTAATGATACATCTGACGCACCACTTTTTATTTGGAAGATGTTATCTAGTTTATTCCACGCGTTGTACCGTGTGTACAAATCAACAGTAACAATGACTAAACACTACACGGGTGAAACGTTTGTATTTCTTCCGTAGAATTGGTTCGTTCTAAACACTGCGTTGTGATTCAGTGGCATGACATGCATCATGTTATATTATCATTTTTTTTCACTCTTCTACGACAGTGTCACATTCAAGGATTCTCGAAAGTTTGTTTACATTTTTGTTTCATGCAAAATTCTTCGTCATATTTTGGAATGGTTTAAATAGCAGTGTAAATCTTTTTATTTGCAAATGGAGAAATGTAAACAAGTTTTTCACCTTTATTTTGACAAAACTATTCACCAATGTTTTAAATTTTGAAATCTCATGAAAACAAAAAAAATTCCACGCTGAACTATTAAAAGAGTATTAAAGTACAGTGTGAAATCCTATTGTTTCAAACTGATAGGATTTTCACCCTCTGAGCAAAACAGTGAAAAAAATCCCACAAAGCGCGTGTAGCAACTATCCATAATTACACACATTTGGTGAAACTTTCACGGAAACTACAAAGAAGGATTTAATAAAAATGTCAATCCTGGAATACATTTTTAGGTTCACTGGAGGGTATGTTGTCATCAAATTTGTCTTGAATATGAGCTGTTAGTTTCTTGAACACCACGGTAATTTCAAAGTATTCCATTCGATTTATTTTTTTCCCATATACTGTTGCCGCTGTTAGAGCATAAATAGTAGTGTCATCTATTGGATCAAGCCTTATAAGGAATCAATTGACGCTGACACAACTAGAACGCCATCTCATGTAAATAATTGCATTAACTTCCTGTTAATCACTGAGGCATATGCTTAAGCCAGGTGTTCTATGATTACAGGCATCAGCTTCAGCAGCTAAATTACTGTGCTGCCATACATGGACATAAATGGGAACTACTTGCACTTGATAGGAAGTTTACTCCAAGGAATGTTCGCAGTGGTCCCCATCAACTGACATTTTGCCAACTTGAGTACACTTTTATTTGACATGTTTGCCAAGAAATGACTAACATTTGAAAATTTAATCGTTTAATTTATTGTTCATTAGACTAATTCCTTACATGTTGAAATATTAAAGGGATGTTTTACTGTGTAGCTTATACTTCTACTAAATGTCGTTGATCGGTTGCTCAAAAAATTCCCGTTTATGATTCAACAATTTCATGCATGGCAAATCAAAATATCATGATACTAGATTGTAATAAAACAATAAGGGCTAATTGACAAAATAAAAGATGATTAATTTAGGTGGACCTGCTAAAAAGCAGTAAAGTGCCTTGAAATAATCTTGATGACATATTCAGGCACGAGGTTACCTATTTACTACATACTGCTTTTTAACACTCTTTCACAATTTTAGTCCACAGTTGAAACACAAATAACAGTCTTCGGTCGAATTTTATACTGAGATATCTATATACATATGATTTAATATATACATTTTTGTAGACTGAGGTCCATTTTATGGAGCCACTGGCTTTTTGGCTTCGGGTGACTGTCCATAATTTTAAAGCCAATGAAAACATACTGCTTGCTAACTTTTTCACTCGCGTCAATTATCTACTGTTTTTTTTCTTAATTTGGCAGATGACAAATTTGGATGCAACTTATTTAAAATATGCTTTTATATGCGAATGTCAGCGAAGGAACCGGTGTAGTCCTGTCACTGATATTGCAGTGAAGCAGCGAACATTGATCTACAAATGACATAGTGCATGTATCGGCAGTTTTTCGGGTGCACATCTACTTCATTTACTCAGTTGTACTATTTTAACAAAATAATTATATAATACTTGTTCAAACTGTTTTTGGAAAGGTCGGTAAAATAGTTTGCATGTCCTGTATGTCAAATTGACATGCGACGTCAAAATATGCACCATAAACAATGGTGTTTGTAGACAATAACCTAGTTTCACGCTGAATCTTTGAAAAAAACCCCGATGGTAATTGTTTTTGCAGCACACTACATATTTTAAAGCCAAACTTTTATCCTCACGTTAAATTTAACATCTACTGTGCAAAGTTCAACGCACAGTTCTTGGAGTAAAAAACAATGATATTTAATATTTTAGAGCAGTATTCTCGTACACTAGTTTTACACACCGGAGCAAAATCCAAACATTAATTTATCATAAAAATATGATACATGAAAAACAATGATATTAACGCGCAGTGAAAATTGTATGTAAATCATTTGAAATAATCTTGTTTCACAAGAGCTAAAGAAGACAAAGATAACCCCCTTTTCCTAATTTATGCACCAAAATATCTACACCAAATTGAACAAACAACAACTCGTATTTATTAAGGGAAATAATGTAATTTTTACCGTAATATCTAGAAGATGTGTTGAAGTTCTTCTTGTACCTCTTGCAGCGGCTGAGGAAAAGTTTAGTCACGTGTAATATATTCTTATGATTTAAAATTGCCTTTTCTTTTGACGTAACGACGTCAAGTCTTGCGAACCAGGTCCTTTCCAAGTTTTACCCTTGTTTAGTAAAACAATTGTCCGGCGATTTCTTCCTATTGGAGTTCAACAAAAAGAAGCTATAACGATCGCAGTTTCGTTTGTGACGTAAAACCACAACAAGTTAATCTTTGATGACAAAGGTGTGAGAAGTCACTGTAGCCAAGACTGGGAAGCCACGGGTATCAGTTCGCGGGCACGACGAATATACAAGTGATGTTGCGGCTTTGAGTCGTACCGTTATACGGGCGGCGATGCCAGGCTCAACTGCGAACGCTGGCGCCGGGAATTGGCACAAGTCCCATGAACAACTGTCATGGCGGACACAGATGACTGATTTGGTTGGCTCTTGCTCCTGTGCGTTGGTCACGTGACTCACGCAATGAAGGCCTTGTGGGAGAAATGGGCGTGGTCTAGCTGTATTATTATTTGCATAAGTGTAGATCCGTTTTTGGATTCCATTCTAGTACTGTCTCTAGTCGTAAGTTAGCGATATAAATAGTGGAAAGAAAGACACATGCCCAAAATAAAAACGAGTATATTTAGTGGCCATTTTAAATATTGTAACGGTATTTCTTGTGTATTGTAATCTTAGCACTTTCTTATCTTCTCTTAAAGGACATTTCCCATTCACTCGCAGAATAAAATGAAATGCTTTTTTACACATTCTGTGCCAAAGAGACCTGGTGCTGGCACCAAATTAGTGCTTTTACTTTTGACGGGTTGTTTGTAAAAACTGTTGTAGTACATTTTAAACATAGTACAACCGTAAAGCCATAAATTTTTCACCGTTGCCAAATGTAGTCCTGACCTTTATGATATGCACATGTTTTGATGAATTTTCTTATCGCAAGAAAGCTTTCACCAAGTAAGAAGTGCGACATCAAGAGATAAAGGACAGCTCCTAAAATTTCTATCAGTTTTAACTTTTGGAACAATAGCGCATCAAAAGAACTGCGTGGTATTCCTTTGTTCTTTCTTTTGTTCTGCAAGTTTAGAATTTATAAGAATTTAAGGAACTGAGATTTCATGGATAACTCATAAAGGAATAGCGAACAGCGGTGGATCCTAGGGAGAGAACAGCACCAATTTTTTTTATTATTTTGATCAGTTGTATCGTATTTTATTTCATAGGTTTCTTTTTGACCTGTCGCGAAGTGACTTTTTCTTTTAAAATAGATAGTAAAGGGTTAACTTCACAATTCATATTGGAATAGCATTAAGGCATTGATTTGTTCCCAGATCATTCTATTTTCACATGAAAAGTCTTAAATTGACAGAAA
>JBCAUI010499529.1:0-13434 GCA_038406195.1 Haplosyllis anthogorgicola | reverse complement strand
ATTCTCCCCTGAGTGCTCCTTGGGTAAAGATCGTGCACCTTACCCCCAGATTCCTGTCTTGACAGGGACGTTTCAATTGTGACCTACACTCTTGTTTTCATTTAGCCAAATTACATGCTGTATGAAGACCTGAAGTCCAGGTCACCTTGAGTTCATATAACCTTTTGTAGTGTTAACCATCATGTTGAGTTCCCATAAAGCCTCCAAGTAGGTTGATCCAGTGGGATTACCAGCCCTTTTGGTACCTTCAGATAATCACCGAGGCCCAGAGCCTAACAACCTCTGGTATACCATGCATGTGAGGTCCCACCCAAACCTTGGCTCATGCCTCAGGTCACAAACTTGGCATCCCTGGGAGGGCCCGATGCTGAGTGGGCTGGACCCATTTCTGGATTTGTGATTTACATTCCTGTGGACACCGCAGACCATGACCTGCACCCTAAGCACCAGACAGCTGAATGAGGATGGGTACTTGGCATCCCAAGGGTGACTCAACACCTGAAGCAGAGCCACTCGTAGGTGGCTAATTCAAGAGCACTGACTGATCATGTCAGATGGAACAGTGTAATACCCCATAGTATTTCTTACTTTCTTGGGCCCTGGTGCCCACATTAACCCAACACATGAATATTGGCAGTGACAATAGTACAATGGATGCTGACAATTCATCTGTGGATAAGAACACAGAGGACTGAAACCCCAAAGGTGATGAGACCACCAATGGGGAGAACTTAGAAGAAAAGGTGGTAGAAGTAGCCACCAAAACACTCATGAATCCTGAGGGAAAGAAAGCTCCTAGAGTGCAGACAGAAGCCAGTCATGGGCCATGACTCCCAGATGGGAGGAGGATCCCACTGATGGGCCTCCTGGAGCAATGGTACACACTCCAGTTGATAGTTCAGGAGATGTTAGCTGATGGGGAGTTTCATCCCCCAGCTTGGCACTTGTGGAATGCCAAGGTGCTGGGAGACCTCCTGTGGGCAGAGGTCCTGGAGGTCTATGAAATAGTATTCCTGGATAACCACTCCACCATCCTGTTCTTCAGACAAAGAATGATGGGGCAGGGGCTGAGTCTGGAAGATGGCCTTGAGATCTCAGATCACTTGACCACCAGCTACTGGCTCTGGATCAGGCATACCATTGACCTCAATGCCATCCATGTACCATTAATGGTTACCCAACAGCAAGCCACCAGGGCCATCCACCAGGCCCATGACAGGGCTGAATATCCTGGGAGGGCTGCCCAGAACCAGGCAGCCAAGGAGCAAGTGGCTGAATACACCATTAGGAGGCCTCTCAGACCTCCCGGGTCACTGCCAGGTCACCACTGGGATACTGGTTCTGATGGGGAGGATGCCCTGGTAGGGGCTGACATGCCCAACATGGGGGGCCTGCCTGGAGGAATTGGGCTGGGCCATGGAGAGGCAAGATGGGGTCTGTACAGCCCCAGGGAAGAAACCTCCCACAGAGAGGAGAGGAAAGTGGCCCCAACTGAGCCCTGTGGAGATGGTGGGAGCCAACACCCAGCCCATGTGGCAGGCCAGGCCACTGAGGGTCGAAACCAATATCAGCCCTCCCTGTCACCACCCCATCACCTGATCAGGGGGGAGGGGGAAGTGACTCAGATCGATCATCATTGTCCAAGGCCTCTTCTGCAAGTTGCAATAGTGCAGGGAGTTGCCAGAACCCCTGATGGGAGAGGCGGCATTGCCAGAGTCCAGGAGTTGAAGCAGCAACCATATAGGGACCATTAAGTTGGAACCCCTGACCTTGGACTGCTCAGTGGCAGAGTACTTAATATAGAGGGACGTGGTCCACTCCTATGTTGACATGGGGTTCAAGGAGTCCCACATTCAGACCCAGATCCTTAACTCTATAATGAAGCTGAAGGGGGTCACCCAGATGAGGAATGTCTGCACCTTAGATGGTCTCCTTGTGCATCTTGATGGCCTGTATAAGGTATCTGGAGATTACAACTCTCTTATTTGGGATCTCTATGCCATGTGGCAGAGATCCTGAGAGTTGGTGGCCATGTTCGCCACCTGGCTCACAGATATGATAGCGGTAGTGCAGGAGGGGTACCCGGACAAGTTGTCCAATGACGATGTCGACTGGATGTCCAAGGATCAATTGTTTGGCAGGCTCTGTAGTGACTTCAACATTCCTACAGGACAGCCTGCCAAACTACACATACAACAAATTTCTCGAACTGGTCAGGAGACACGAGACCAGCCAGGAAAGGCAGGGACACCACCAACAGCTGGATGCTGGGTATCACCGTAATAGTGATATGGGAGACTGGAAACCCTACATCAAGGCCCAGATGGCCTCTGTAGCAGTGACACCCAGCACCCCCTGCAATAGTTCTGGCTCTGAATCTGAGCCAGATCCTGAGTTGGAGTCCCTTGAAAACTTGGGCATATCTGGGGTCAATGCCCAGCTTGCCCAAGCTATGGAATGATATGAGGACAAACAGCAGAAGTGCTTCATCTGTGGTTCAACCAAGCACCTTATCTGGGACTTTCCAGAGAAGACTGAGCTGCAGAAGACTTATTTAAACGAGTTGAGGGGTCTGAGAAAGGGAGCATGAGCCCACAGAGACTGATGCCACCTGGCCCGGCCAAGGACTGGCCCAGGGCAACAGGCCAAAACTAAACTGGCATTGGGGAAAGACTCCCTATGTAAATGAAGACACAATAGGCCAGTGGATGGGAACTGACAACATAGGCTGGGTTATGGTTGACGGCGAATGTTGCTTCACTGTCTTAGTCACTGGTGCTACCGTGAACCTTATAACCTCCAGCTATGTGGCAGCCTGCAAGTTGAAGGCTTACCCACTCACAGACCTACTTTGGTGGGGTGGGGGAGTCTTCAATAGAGGGAATCAGGGAGGCCTGATTCAATGTGATCAGTTATGTTGTCATCTGAGTCCAGGTGGAAGGAGTGTTGGGCTATGATGAAGACACAGTAGCCCTTGTTCTCAGGAATGATACGGACTTTGCCTGATGGGTGTGCATACTGGTCGGTACTCCTAACCCTGGATTGGGTGGTACAGGTGATCCAAGAGAGTGAGATCAATGAGCTGGTGGTTCCTTGGGTGAAAGTCCGGGTGGCCTCCCTGCTATGAACAAGGCAGGTCCTGATCCAGAGGGCCCTGATGAGGAAGACTGAAGGGAAGTCAGTGTTTCAGGAGGCTGTGAAATTATTGGTAGATCAGGAGATTCTGCCCAATCCCATGGATGATGAGCTGGTCAAGATGAGAAGTGATCTGTTGGAGTAGGAGGAAATGGTGCAGGCCTGGGCAGATGTTGTTTTATTGCCCTTCATTCAATCCATCATCTGGGGATGAGTGAAACTGTCTGTGACAGAGGGGAGGCTTCATGTTTCCACCACCGAGCTACTGCCAGAAGAAGGCCATCTACCCCCAGGGATACGATTTTGGTCATCATACACATTGTTGAAGCGGGGGTCTAAAAAGGTCAGTGTGCTCCTTGAGAATATGATGGCTGCAAAACAGTGCATCAGAGCTAGTAGTCTCTTGGCAATGGTATCCATCACCAATGAGGTCCCAGAGAGCTTTGTGCTGCCGGGTACCCTATCCAAGTTGGATGAGGAGCTTGGGATTAAGCCAGGGCCTGCCAAACAGGCCATATCAGAGGAAGAACAGAAGGACAAGGTCCTGGAGAAGTTGGACCTGTCCAGATTGGAGGTGTGGCCATCACATCTGGCTGCCAAGGCCAGAGCTCTGTTATGTGAGTTCTCCAACATCTTTGCCCTGGACTCAACTGAGCTGGGGTGTACAGAGGCCATGCAACATGAGATCCAGGTCAATGATGAAACCCCCATCAAGGAGAGGTTTTGCCAGATTCCACCCCATATAGTGGAAGAGGTCCAAGAACACCTGAAGGTCATGCAAGAGGCTGGAGCCATTGCCCCCAGCAACAGTCCATGGAACAACACTGTTCTGTTGGTCCAGAAAAAATATGGTGGCCTCTGGTTTTGTATTGACTTCAGAAAGCTGAATGACCATATGAGGAAGGACTCATATCCTCTGACACAGATACAAGAGACCCTGGAGAACCTAGTCGGGGCCCGACACTTCTCCTGTGTGGACTTTTTGTCTGGATTTTGGCAGATTCCAATGAGTCCTGAATCCCAGAAGTACACAGCCTTCATGGTGGGGAACTTGGGGTTTTCCGAGTGCCGGAGGATGCCATTCAGGCTCTGTAATGCTCCAGCCACTTTCCAGAGGTGTATGCAGAATGTGCTGGGGGGAGCTGAATCTCAACTACTGCCTCATCTACTTGGATGATGTGATTGTCTATTCTGGGATGGAGGGAGACCATCTAACCCAGCTTTGAGCTGTTTTCGAATGCCTCCGGGTGCAGGGACTCAAGCTTAAGCCCTCAGTGTGCAAATTCTTCCAATCTGAGATCGTATACTTGGCCCATCATGTGTCTAGGGATGGTATACGTCCCAGTAGAGACAATGTGAAAGCCATCAAGGAGGTTCAGGAGCCTTTGAATTACACAAAGATATGGTTGTGGGACACTACCAGAGATTCATTCCGGGCTTCTCCAAGGTGGCCTGGCCCCTGACTGATTACCTGACTGGGGAGGGTGCCAACAAGAAGAGGGAGAGGGTCACCCTTTCCCAGAAGGCTAGAGCAGCATTTCAAAGTCTGAAAGATGCCCTGACATCTGAACCAGTATTGCAGTTGGCGCGTTTTGACCGACCATTTGTCCTGCACATGGATGCCTCAAAGATAGGTCAGGTGCCAGTCTCCAGCAGGAGGATGAGCAGAAATGGCTCCACATAGTGGCTTATGCCAGCCGGACCCTCCATAAGCATGAGAAGAATTATCATTCGAGTAAACTTGAATTTCTTGCACTTCTGTAGGCCGTCACGAAGCCGTTCAAAGAATACCTGATGCACATACCTTTGGTGGTCAAGACAGACAACAACCCACTAATGTATGTGATGTTGACCCCTAATCTGGATGCCACGGGGCATTGGTGGGTAGGAGCCCTGGCCAGCTATAATTTCTCACTCGAGTATGTGAAAGGGAGCCATAATCTGGTAGCTGACGTGCTCAGCAGAATAGAAGAGGACAGCCATTTGCCCCTGTAAGAGATAGAGCTGGAACCAGATGGGGGGAAGGTTCTATCCAGGTAGACGATAGTCATTGATGCTGAGGCGGTGTGGAGTATTCTAGATGGGGCATTGGTAGGTGGTGCCAACCATGCTGGGATGTACTCTCCATGTCTGGGGAATGTGTCTGAGAAGCCAGCAGGCATGACCGGTGATGATGGTAACACGGAGGGTATGCCCCAGGCCTGGATGGCCATATATCGGCTGATAGAAAGGATAGACTGGCAAGAGGCTCAAATGGAGGACCCAATTATTTGAGCCTCCTTAGAGTGGATATAGGAGGGCAAATCAACACCCTTGGCCAAAGCCCTGGGCCTGGAATCCAGAACCCCGGAGGGCCAGGCCTTTGTCCAACATGAGACAATTTTGTCCATCATAATGGATGTCTCTATGTGACCCAGATACCAAAAGATGCCCAGGAAACATTGCTGCTATTTGTAGTACCCTCAGCTCACTGTCAGAGAGCCATAGATGGGTGCCACAGAAATGCCAGGCATCAGGGGCAGGACCGGACAATATCTCTACTCTGGGAGCACTTCTGGTGGCCAGGGCTGATGTGCCAAGTGAGGCAATCAGTGAGAGGGTGCCTGAGGTGCATCAAATATGAGGCTCACAATCTCCAGGCCCCTCTCAACCCCATAATAGCTACACCTCCGATGGAGCTCCTGCATGTAGATTTCACAAGCATAGAACGGCCTGTGCCATTAAGCCAACAGCCAAAGGCTGTTAACATATTGGTCTTTACAGATCATTTATGCCCTATGCGTTGGCTTTCACCACGAAGGACCAGAAGTCCCAGACCATGGCCGAGGTGTTGTACCAACATGTGATAGCACCCTTCGGAGCTCCAGCTTGGCTGTTGAGCAACCAAGGGACTTGTTTTACTGGGGCCATAGTGTCGGAGCTATGCTGCATATTGGGAGTCTGGCAGTGCTGAACTAGCCCATATCATGCACAAACGAATGGGCAGGTGGAGCGTATGCACCAAACCATCATGTGCATGACAGGAAAACTGGATGGGGAGAAGAAACTAGACTGGACTGACCACTTAACTGAAGTGGTGCAGGCGTATAATGCTACCCACTCGGATACGATACAGCCCTCGGCAATGCCGACGCCGAAAAGTCGGTTGAGCTCAGGGAGAGGAGTGTCCCAGTTTCTCTCGCACATAGACCAGAGGTTCTGTCTGGCCTCCCAGAGAGCCATCTCATAGTGGGAGTTTATGTTGAAAGCCATACACACATCGTGTAGGTGCCATATAGCTGTTTGGCTTTGATAGTCCATGAGGGCCCTCCAACCCTCCTTTAACAGAGTCATCTCCTGCAGTGTGACTGGCTCATACCTCCCCACTGGAGGACCAGTTGGGACCAGGTGCTGGAACATACTGGGACCAGCCATGCTAAGACCATCCCGGAGACCATAGGAGAAGTTGGGATCGTGGATCCGGGTATGCCAATCAACATCCAGGATGTTGGCCTCCTTTGCCTTATCCAGAAAATGGATCATGCAGTGCACGTCCCCATTGTGACCTAAGTTGTCCTCATCCTTAGTGTATTGTTCAAACTGTATTGGCATGGAATGCACCATCTCCGAGTTCTTTGTATGCTCTGGTGACCGGGTTCCGTCATTAGTATAAGTGTCGAATGGAATGATGCCCTTGTTGTCATATGTCTTGATCAGATGGTTGATGACAATGGTTGTGAGGGGTCAGCAGGGACCATTGTTTTCCTCAAAATGAATCTCGGGATGTCCAGATTCATCCATCATGTAGGCGAAAGCCGGCAGTAGACAGTAGTGCACCAGGGAGTTGGGCCAAGGTCCGGCTTTCATATTTCTGTTGATGTGAATGAACACTCCAGGTGCTCCCAGTCCCAGGTCCTTCATGTTGATGGCCTGGTCCAGACAATGAAGGGCATTCCCGATAGGCATAGTGTCCTGCCCTTTGTACATGTGTACCCATGTCAGGGCATAGGCATGATTGCGGCACTTGCCCTTAGCAACTGGGATGAAATAGGTAACTAACAATGCCACCTGGCTAATGGGATTGAAGTCATCTGGGGGAGACCCATCACCCTCCATGTAATGGCCAAAATACCCCTACTGGATCATGTCTTCCATCACCGTGATGGACTGCACCTCCATGTGCATGCCATATACAATGGGCAGGACTCCCAGCAAGGCCCAGTCATCTGCATTAGCAGCTGAAATCAGGCCGGGATCCTGGCAAAGGGCCCGGTGCCTCTCATGGCACCACTTTAGGAGGGCTTTGGCCACGGCACCAGCCCAGGAGCCGTCGGGGTCTGTTGTTGCACTCTGATCTTGTGCCTCCATTTGGCTCATAAGGCCATCTGCAGCTCGTTTCACTTCCTCACTCCCAGCATAGGGAGCACTGTCCCCCTCAGATGGAAGATCCTTCTGGGGGGATGGCCGAAGTGCTTGAGAGTCAGATTTCCCTTCATCCAAAGGGTCTGCCTGCAAATGGAGAGAATACTACATTAATCTGGGGGAGCCTCTGGCACATGTACCCCGCATACACGGAGTCCACATACACAGAGACTCACTATCTGGGACTCAACCTTCGAAGTGTAACAACGGACTGCATTAATCTAGGGGAGTCTGTACCCCAATCTGCATGAAATACCTCCCCGATTTGAGGAACCTGGGAGCATATGGAAAACCACAAAAATTTCAAAGTATGGCGGGAATGGCTGCCCGGCCCCGGAGGCCTTGAGTGCCCTGGGTGGTTGCCAGGCCCACCCCTGAGGAGTCCCCAGACAGACATAACCTGGAGGGAAGTTAGCATATGAAAGGTACTTACTTCTTGAGTTCCTTCTCGTGGCATCTTCACTCTTCAGAGGTCAAAATCGAAATGAGGAAAATCTGGGGTGCAGGTGCAAAAATAGCAGGGTGAATCCAAAGCGAGGCTGAGAGGTGACATCATGATGACATCACTAGCCCTATAAAAGGAATTCCATGTGGGCTGACAGCTCATTTCATGCCGGGACATTGGAGAGTCAACATCACTCAACAGAAGACTGGGAAAGCTGTGATGGAAGAAACCTTCATGTAAGTAACCCTCTGGATAGGCCGAGGTAGCCTTGGCTACCCCCAGGTGGAGGAGCTGTGATGTACCCGGACTGCATACTAGGTGAGGGAGGCCGAGAGGCCCTGCATTGGGTTTGTGTAAGCCTCCGGGTGAACTGTATGTGATCTCCCCAGATGGTACAAACTGGGTTTTGTATTTGGTTGCATCCACATACCGTTTGCCAAAGTAATATGGATGGGATTTTCTTTGTAGTATCATGTTGTCGCAGTGGGCCATCGATCCCAACCACAGCCTCAACCCATATACAAAGCCGAATAACTTAGGGAAACATGAAGAACTGGCCAAACAGGTCCTCATGGATGCCGCTGCTGTCCCCGATATGGCATCTCGAGTAGTGATTTTAGCTGATGTTCTCCATTTCGCGGAGAACCGGTGCTCCTACAATTATGCACACACCCTCGCAAACCAAGAGTTCTGTTTCATGGTTGCAGAGAAATGCCAGACCCTGGCATATGCCAAGGCGAAGGAGGAGTGGCAGCTGGAGATATTCGATGAACATGTCAGGGCCACCCGGCCATGGTATCAGCCCGTTCTGAAAGACCTGTGGAGATGCTGGGACAAGGCTAAAAATGATGATGCCAGACTGGTACTCATACACACCTTCTACACAAGGGTCCTGCAGGGAAACGGATGAGCCGGCTACGCCACCAACACTGGCTTTCCGGCGGCTGGCATTGTGATGGCTGAACAGAGGATTTGAGGCCGATTGGATGCTTGGGCCTGGGAGAGTGAGCTGACTTGAGCCCAGCCCTACAGCTACAGTGATTACCTAAATGGGCTTGACCCATCCACACCCATTGATGAGAGACAAGGGCAGTACCTGTGCAGTACCTGTCAAGAACCGCTGGTGGATCCCATGTTCCAGGCAGCTATGTGGGCCACTCCAAAGCCTGGAGGTGCTGACCCTGAGAATACCAACCCCAGGGATCAAAGAAAGGTGATTACTGGATCCCCGGCCCTTACACCAGAGGAAATGAGTTGCATGCCTAGCCAATTGTTTGGTAATCTGGAGAGTGCTGATGTATGAAGGATACAGGCAACAGGGAAGGGCCATCAGAGATGTGACCAGGTCCCTGGTATGGAGCCTCCCTGCCCTCAGGCCCACAAACCTGACACCCTCAGATAATGTCATGACAGCCATCTCCAGGATGCTCACCATCCTACGGAATTAGTACAAAGATGGGAAGAAATAAGATGGTAACCAACAACAGAAGTACTTTCAAGACATTGGGGCGAGCCCATCTGGGTGGTAGTACGGAAGACCATCCCCAGACTCCCGTGGTTGAGGACAACTGAGGTACGGACTGCTCCCATGGCCAGAATGTCACCTTTGAGACACCCCACAGGGTTCACTTCGAGAGTCCAAAACTGAAAATAAAGAGTGTGGTGAAAAGCCTGGTCCAGGAGGTGTTAGAGCCACACCTGATGCCCACCAGCCGGATAGTCCTGTTGTGGAGAACAGTAAACCCTGGCAATGCTCAGTCTGCACAGAGAGATAGCATGGTGGGTAGAGAGAGATCCCCATCACCCGAGAACTACGGGGTCCAGCACACCAGTTGGGGGTGTCAGACTCAGTTAAATGAAGTGAGGTCTGGCAAGAAGCCGAAGGAACATTGGGACTGTTCCCATCGGCGAACCAGGACAATCTGGCACTCTGCCCCTGATGATGACAAACCTCCAAATCCCATATACCAGCCATCAAAGTACATAGCCAAAGCCATCCCTCAGGAAGGACTCAAGGGGCTTCCAGTGCCCAGCTGGAGCATGGATGTCAACCGAGTCGGTCTCAACCAGTACAAGGCTCTGGCTGCTCGAATGGATCTCACCTGGAACATGCTGATGACTGCCCACCATCGCTACAATTACTCGACCCTGTTTTGGATCCCAGAGCCACCGCACCTGGAAATTCATAACTTCATGCCTGACTTACTATGACGGAAGTCAACTGAATGAGGATCTACGGGTCTGGGTCTACAACATGTACTGCATGTATGGGGCTGCCCTGCTCTACACTGCTAGCACCTCTGGTACATGTAGTGTGGCTGATTACAAACAGACAGGGGATGATGTGTACCAGACAGGCTGATAGAATTCAAGGCTTGCTTGGATAGTTTGGGAAGTTTCTGGTATACCACATTTGTGGAATGGATGGAAAACCGCAGGTGGGAGATGGAAGACCCCATGCCCCAGGAGGAGGAGGAACTCTGGAAATTATTGGACACCCTCTTCAGATCCATTTTCGGGTCGGTAGCCCAGTCATCCCGAGGGAGAGCATCCATCCTGAAAGAGAAGTTAGGAAAGGCAGGGGCCCCAGTACCCGGAGTTTCAGGTCAAGGCTCCACCTCCCAACATGTCACCCCACAACCCCGACCACTCAAGAAGGGCAGAGGACTGGGGCTGAACATGACAAGCAAGCCACCCCGGCCCGGTAAGCCTATGACATTAACACCCGATGCAGCCCTGAATTGTGAGCTGTCAGGGACACCAATGGGACCTCTGGATCCATTGGGAGTGTTGGTGGAACCGTTAATCGACACCTGAGGATATACCCTGACTACAGATATGGGAGCTGGGGGCAACAGTACACCAGTGATGCAGTATGAACTAGGCCTGGACAACCTGACTCTCAAGAGTTATACAGAGTTCAGCTTGGGAACCACTCTACCCAGGTTCATGCCGGTTGACTCCCATTTTGCCATAGCCATGGGCATGCTGACTCCGACAGCGGTCATTCCAAAGGAGCCCTTTCCGTTACATGAAATTGCTTCCCACCTCATACATGAGGCCACAGGTGCATTCACCGACCAAGTCGTAGCAGATGCAGTGAAACCAATGAAGGAGTCTGCCATGGCCAGGAACGTGGGGGCACCCCGGGCATCTCGGGTTCATGGGCTAATGTTGTACCACTCAAAGAAAAGCCCACTTCAGAGACCAGAGAGACGTCCCTGCCTGAAGGGGATTCGGAGTCCGTCACCTCAAGTTTCTGTGTTGTTGACGAGGGCCAGTCCATCAAGTCCACTGCTTCAAGTTTTGTAGTCCTCAATGACCCCATATCTGGTGGGCCTGGATCCCCCGCTTCCAAGAAAAGAGGGAGTATGTATGAGGGTGCAGCCAGAGGCCCGGTGGTTAAGCACTGCAGCAGCGAGCCCCAATGAAGACTGTAGAAGACCGGAGTCACACTACAGATGAAAATACCTACCCATATGTGTCTTGTATTCATGAACTGTACCGTATTCACAAACTGTACCGTATTTTAGCCTGACTCTTAGAACATTTTGTGTTAATTGTAGTTTAATGTACCATATTGTTGCTTTTTGTAACCCCGGTTGTACTACTGGTTTCCAGCACTGTAAATCTTATAATGGTAGTGTTTATTCATTGTGCCATGTCATATTTTTGCTTACTTAATGTATTATATCGTATTTTGTATCATATCATATTTTGTAAGAGGCTCCCCTCCGGGACCCCAAATACCACATTACTTTATACATTCGTGTGCATGTGTAATCGTCTGTACAATTATAAATTGTTATTCCGGATGTCCGGCATCTGTTAAATGTTATATTGTGTTTGTAATAAAGCATGCCATGAGGTCGAGGCAGAGATCTGGGGGAGAGTGTCACGGTATCTGTGTTAATAAGGGAATCCGGACCTGGCCAGGGGACGGGTTCTGTACTTCTCACAAAACCCGGGCCCCATCCCAGACCCAATTGTAACCTACACTCTTGTTTTCATTTAGCCATATTACACACCATATGAAGACCTGAAGCCCATAGGTCCAGGTCGCCTTGAGTTTGTATAACCTTTCGTAGTGTTAACCATCGTGTTGAGTTCCCATAAAGCCTCCAAGTAGGCCGATCCGGCGGGATCGCCAGCCCTTTCGGTACCTTTGAATAATCACTGAGGCCCGGAGCCTAACAACCTCCAGTATACTGCACACATGAGGTCCCACCCGAACCTTGGCTCATGCCTCTGGTCACATATGTCTTTAATGTGCCAAATTTACAATGGGGTTGAAATCTCCGACTGCAGTTTCAATTAAATTTTCTTTAGGGAGGTTGCTATGCATAGTCAAGTAACTGGTAGCATTAAGTAATCTTTGTAGGTGTACAGAGTCATTTTAAGGATAGTTAGTTTCTGAAAAAATTAAACCTTGGTCTTGGGGACTAATGTCCCCTTAGATAGAGTCTAGAATCAGCCAATCTTCGGGGTGGTCTTCCAGTTGGTACTCAGAGTCAGTATCAGATAGTTCTAATTCAGCTAGCAGTTCTTTGTTCATTAGTTCCAACTCCTCAAAAATTAAGAAATTTCAATATGCTGCTTTTTACTAAATTCCCATTTGAAAACAAACAATTGCACAAAAAAACCGGTAACATGCAATTTTCCAGAAATAAAGAAAGCAATGGCATGAATATGTACTGATATTAAAGGCCCTTACACTTGCAATACTGTGGAATTAGTTAATTGTAACGAACCTTAGGAATAAAGAAACTTATTTGCAGACGTTCCCCCTGGATCTGGGTTTTTTTACCTGATGCATCTGACTTTTAAAGATTGAACCTGTTTTGTGTAACTTCTGATGACAAGTTTTTGTCAATTTACCGTCTCATTAAATGCACTTACAATCAAGACCTCGAGCAAAATCAATAGGGTACAATACTTCAGGATGATGATGTCACTTCAACAATGTTTGCTTATCCTGCATGAATGGGACAATAGAGCATCCATTATCTTTTATTACATTTCACAATCTCTCTGCATGCAATGAATTCATTATGAGGAACATATTCTGTTAATAACTTGATTTGCAACGATTTTCTAGTGTTTATTCACGAGAGAAGAATTTAGATTTTCTTGTACACTTGCCGACTGTCGACAGAAATAACGAGAATGTTCTTAATGCTTCAGCATTTTTAGGTTTATTTTAAAGTTTCAATAACCGTATTTAAAATTGACATGCAATTTAGATATTAAATTGGGTTTATGGAAACTGAGACTGTACATTTATCCAAACTGGATGAGTGAACTTTCATGTTTGGACCGGGAATCATCACGCTAAACAAATTCTGTTTATGTCCTTGTGCATTTAAGCCTTTAATATTATGTAATGAAAAACCACGCACATGTCCATATTTAGCCCTTCCCGGCGTATTTATTGCACTGTACGTTTTACACAT
>JBCAUI010499518.1:0-13434 GCA_038406195.1 Haplosyllis anthogorgicola | reverse complement strand
CTGGTGCAATTCAGTCCTGATGATGATTATTTGTGCATGGTCTAGCACTTGCAAACTTTCAGCACTGCATTTACGCCGACTTCTAGTTGAATACTATAAGCCGTTGCATGCATGCAACGGCTTAACAAAATTTCGCCTTGTATTTGCATTGTTGTTCGTGCGAAAGGCACAGTGGCAAATTTCATGAAATGAAATACATTTCATTAGCTGCTGATGTCGTTTGGATAATGTTGTACATTTATTGATTGTATCCAACTTTTCTTCTTAATAGTTGGTGGACTGGTGGCTATTACTATACAGGGATTAGACATCCTCATGGCTGGAGATGGTCTAAACCGAACAACACAGAGATGAGGCTGCTGAACTGTGCTGAAGACAAACCAGTCAATACTCAGCACAATGGATGTTTTGCTATCGATGCAGATTACAAATGGCACAATGTCTATTGTGATGGTCAAAGAAAATTCGTATGTGAAGGTGAGGTTGTATCAATATTTTTATAAACTGTGCAAAATTAACTTTTCAACCAGCAACCTGCTACATTTCCAACAATTTCTGATCTTGTACAATTTACTGGTATCAATCTTTTTATTTATTTTGCTTTCACTAGCTCAGCCTGGGCACCGCATTGAGACCCTGACTAGAGAATTTTAGCCTAGAGGTCAGCATTATCGACTTATGTCAATAACAGCTTAGAAGCTGCTGCCATCTTCCAGGCTGCTGGACGGCCTGTTTACACAGGAACTGGAAAACGCATGTGCTTGTTTTTGCCACACAGGTACATCAGACTAGTTAAGTGTTTCGGACTAATTATCATGATTAAAGATGGCTAGTCAGTAGACCCAGTAGGGCGAAAGTAAACTAACGTTGACTTTTTATATCGAATGAAATTACAGCAATTCAATAAATGATATTGTAAAGCTCACTACCGAGGAGAGGAAATTAAAAATGCTACACCCCATGTGTTCTGCATAGATAACGATGATTCACTTTTGTGCGTGTAAACCATAAAACGGGACAATTTAGACCTAAATGTACTGATCTCCTCTTGCTGTTTTCGAAAACCTTTCGGAATAGCATTGAATTATGTAAATAGACATTAAGTATTAACGAACACTTAGGACTGCAAAGCATACTTAATCCCATCCATTGTGAGAGGGGAAAATTCTCAAAAGACGAGTGCAAGTCAGGTTAAAGCCATAGGATTGCTAGGTCATAGAGCATACGAAATCCCTGATGCAATGAACGATATAAAATGTACCTTTTGAATAAACGCCTAATTAATCACCTGCTTGATACCTCGCGGCTCCTATTGGCAATCTTAGAGATGGTCTAAGCTGTATGAAGCTGCTTGTATCATGATTTCTTTTAGACAGCGTGATCAAAAGCTGTGCAAACAGCTCTTCCCTTTCCACTATTTGCCACTCATTCGATACAAAACAAATTTCCTCGTTTCCCTCACAGAAAAGGATTCTGTATGGATCTGTAAATCACAGAGTGCATGTAGACTTTGCGCATCTATTAGCTCAGTTCCTGTCAAGAAATTTTATTGTCTGAGAGCAGGATTAGGGAATATCTGCAGAAGTGCCTGGACGCAATAAAAATCCCTGTAGAAATAGAGGGTGCAAAACACAGGAAGGTTAGTCACGTTTCGAAGTAAGCATTGTTGTTTATGATAAAATTTATGAAAATAAACGATGACAGCTGAATTAACAATCAATATATTCATGCAGCGTCAAAACATAAAGCAGGAAGTGAAGTTGCTTTTATCTTACAATATATTTATCACACCAGATGATTCAGAAAGGGTATACATTTAAGGAACTACCAAATATGACGTAATAGAAACATGTATTGCCGCAATCTCTGAATTACTTTCTTCATTAAAATCAATACAGCTGTCAACTTTAACACAATTATTCATAAAATACATGTTATGTTAAGCTTTTTCAATAGTTTCAAAGATCCTTTTGTTACAAAAAAAGACAGTGACTACACTTGTGCCTGATGCTTGCCAGTAGCCTTTTATTATTATAAATAAATAGTAGACTCTCCTTTGGCAAACGCTTTATTTGGTGAGCAAACTTTGTGTTAACATAGAATTTCTGGCTTGTGTGGAGTTTATTAAAACTAAAAGGAAGTTGTGTGACATCAAATTGTCTCTCATGCGTTGCGTGGTGTCCTCTATTAGCTGAATTTCTAATGCTGCTTTTACGGCGACTGAGTACGTTCCAATGAGTTTTCGTTGAACTGTGTATACCCCTTCTTCAAACATTGAATACAAACGAGAATAAATGTATGTTATGAATATGTCTGGTGCCCATGTAGCCGTATGGGATGTGCATGGGGTAAAAAGTAGATTGCATCTAAAATTGAGTTCACATAATAGGCCAGAGTTCAGGAAGCTACTGACTGAAGGTAATCTGCACCAAAGGTTCAGTCCAAAATATGGCACAATATTACCGCATATTTTACATCCATGGCAAAAAAAAACCACGATATATCATATTTTATGGAAAAGATAGGGAAAGAAGGTGGAAAATCAGTAACCTTTGGCTGCATTCTTAGCATTCCACATGGTATGTGATGTAACGGATAACCTAGCCGACTAATGGAAAGGTAACGTTATCGTGAGTACTTGCAAAGTAGCGTGTTCTACAGCTGCGGTCTGTAAGCGTGTTGTGCAGTTCATAGACTGTTGGTGTGAGATTTCCCGACAGAAAGTTGGTCAAGCCATTAAGGCGAAAATTTATAAAGGAATGGATGATACTGTAAGGAAGGGATGCCTATCCAAGTTTTTTAGCAATGCAGTAGGTATTCCTATAACTAGTATTAATAGCATTAAATTGTAGGTACTACCTCTATTTTGTTGAGCGTTATAATCATAATGACCTAATTTACTTACAGAAGAGTTCCTAGTTTTCAAAGGTATGTACCACAGAAGCCTTTGCAATCATTTAGGAGTAAATGTTGGCATCGCCTAAAACTTTATGTCTCCTGTATTGACAACTAAAATGACGTCTTGTGTTTTAGCTCTTTAAGAAAAAATATTTGTTGCCTATTTTCATAATCACAATTTCCAAGGACTTTTCAACAATAATAATAACTAGTCTTTGTAATTCAAAGTAGCAGAGAGATAAGATTTTCTGTCAATATTGTACGTCAGTAATGCAGGAGCTTCATTTTGGTGACGCAGGTAAATCCCACGTGAATCCCAGGTACTCGTTCCGAACAGCTTTTGTTCGGTGTAATCGGATCTCTGCATACAAATGAGCAACTCATCAGAATATACAGAAATACTAGAGTTCACATTTTGCCGCCAGCATATTTATTACCATGGAGGAATATATGCTATAATGGATAATGTCATAATCATCGCATGTATCATTAACCCATGGATTATAATAAAGAACATCTCTATTTACATACATGTATGCTCAGAAAATACACATCTAGAGAACTTTTCGTGACTAAAAACTCCATGATGTACTTGGCCCGAACAAAAACAATGGAAAATTCCATTGTTCCAAATCAATTTTCGCTTTCTGGATAGAACGTACCAAGGCAAATGAACATGAAATACTTTGACGCTCCCAAGACAACAGCGGGTCAATTCAATTGTTTTCTGATGACACACATTAAGCAGTACTTATGTTGTGATGCTGTGAGGTCAGAAATGCACAGTGACTCCATTATTCACACGGGTTAAGAAGCGAATTGTAAAGGCGCCTCAATATGTGTCCAGTATATGATAACTGGGACTCTTAAAGGTCAGTATGGTATTCTGATGACGTCACGTTATTCCTGAAGCTGGCCTAGATTCCTCGTTGTGTTTACACATTCATCTGGAATCACATGAGCTAGAATTAGAATTAGAGCTCCTTCAGTTTTAAAACATTAATTATGTATCTGCTACTGACGCAAGTACATGTATTTTTCAGATGAAAATATACAAAATATTCTGTCTTCACCGATTGACGACCAAAAGGAGCTGGCAGCATGAAACATAACTAATTTGACATAATTTTGAAATGCATGGTATATTACAATGATCACATTGCATCTTTTAAACAATTAACTTAAATTAGTATTATTGAACTACTGCATGTGTGGCAAAGGAGGATAAAATTCTGGAAGGAAGGAAAAGTGTCCTGCAAGCCCAAACAGTTGATACAGTTGCAAATATTTGACTACTTTCTGGTTCGAAAATAGGCGAATAACAATACACTTTTTAATACTGAAAGTAGTTTGTAGTAACGATAGTACAGTCTAATTTGTTGCATTTAACTTGCTTCAAATCTCCTTTGACTCATTAAGAAAAGGTTGTAGTGCGGTAATGCACAGATAGTTACCGCATCATAGTATAATAGAACATTTCGTGCAAGATCGAGGTTTTTTTACTTACAAAAGTACTTTTTCCTCAAATTCCTTATTATCCCCAGTGTCCTCGTTAAGTATACATTCAAAAATGCCTGAAGACTACTCACCATGCGAGTCACTTGGTTGCAGTAACTAATATCTTACTGCAAAGGACTTAATAAGTAGGGAATGATGTAATGAAGGAACAAAGCCAGTTGATAAAACTTGGACCTTAATTTTAATTTAACAAACACGAATTTAAAAGATCGTTCATATTTTTAACATAAAGAAGTGTTATTTTTTGCTTTTGCTTAAGACTGTGGCAAGCTTATTCTGCTAACGTAGTTATTGCCAAAAAGATAGTGCTTAATGTTGCAGTAATCTCATTAGTCCGTTGCTTACAATGGATCTATCATTCCGAAATTTTTATATTCCGTATTAAACACCGCTGCAACCTCAATTACTATTTATAATGTTTTCCTAAAATAAATAGCACAACACGCCCAGATTTGGAAATAGTATTTGCCACAAACTGAACTTTTGTTTCTGAGTACCAATACTGAGTATTGGGTGATATATCATCTATCGTCAGTTCAGGGGATTAATTTCATTTTGCAACAACAAAACTATGCACTGTGCCCTTCACTCGAGCAAAATCTCTATTGTTTCCAAAATGAAGAGCCATAGAGAAATATTTCATCTTCTGTTTTACGCTGTGTCAGCTTCTCAAGGAAGACAATTGCGTTCTCATTATTTGTCTCAAAATCAAAACATAGTTTGATCTCCAATTACTTTGGTCATCTTCAAGCTTAGACCAAGAGACAATCCGCTTTTTTGCACAGAGCAGCTCACGCCAATTTCCCACGAACTAAGTTACAGACCTGCTTAAGGTATAAAACCGCAAGTAAGATGCTTAAAAGTTTAGAGATGACCTTTCAGTATAAAACATACATGTACGACATATCTGAGCAATAAAAAAAGGGTGAACGTGAATGTTAGACTTTGTAACACAAAAGTAAAATCTCTGTAGTCCTGAGCCTAAACACACTTGTGCATGCACATCTATACGACACGTGGGAATTGACAAATATAGATAGATACTTTTTATACTGTGATGGAACCGTCAATCTTTCACGTGAGACTAGTCAGAGTCGTGGGTAGAAACAGAAATAGCTATTGAATTACCACTGGAAACGACTGTTTGGAGGACAATTTGGCATCAGCATCTCGTAAGTGTGCCCATTTTCGGTGCCAAAGCACTAGGATTAATTGATACTTTCGCTCTTTATTTGACATGTTCACAAAGCAGCTTGTATTACATTGTTTATTGTAAACTGATGCGAAAATGTTAAAATAGATTCAAGGATTCACAGTATAATCAGCCACTTTCGTCTTTAAAAAGAAAAAATATCTTGTCCCATGAGGGATCTGGACAGTTTGTTTACATGCAGTTTTTTATTATTTTTAATGGTATTAAAAATAAAATAAAGAAAATTATAAAGAAAATAGTGTATAAATCTTTCATTTGCAAATATTTTTTGGTTATTTGTAAGTTATTGATTGGTTGATCATACAACCAAAATATGCACGTGCAAGCAAAAATGTGCAAATAAAGTTTCCTGATCCTTTGTCGGACAAGTCTTATGGAACAAACTTATGATCTACACAACTGCAACCTGCACATTTCAACCTGAAAAGGGATCTCGCTCCTCATGCAGTAGATTAGTATCACCGCTTGCTATTCCAGTTAGTGCGTTTCCCTCGTTACAAATACCAGATCAGTAGTAGTTCCGGAAACCATGGGGAGTTTCCTTGTGTAATGTAACGTAATAGCCTCGGAGGAAGTAGAGATACCACATCTACTCTACAAAGAACCAAAACAATGATTGATAGACAAGTGTACTAATAAAAGTGTGCATTAAGAAATAAAGCAACGGCCGGCTGAAAAGTCTCGGACTTTTGGGAACAACGTAATTCCGTGCTGTGTTATTGGCTGCGTATAAAAACGGCGTGAATTTCTACTGTTTCAATTGCAGTAGAATTTTTATCTTTTGCGAAGATTCAACGTAAGATCGTGAAGAAAATATTCGGTGTTTTACAAAGTAAATTCGGTTATGAAATTGTAAAACACATAATAATTTAACGCCTTTGTGCACATCCATAACAACACCGTATCCACATGCAGTTTGTTTCACAAACGTTTCTTTGTTTTGCAAACGTTCATTTTCCTGATGCTCTGAAACCCAAACCGGCAAATTGACAAAAGTAGTGCAGGTTCAAGCCTCTTTCATTAATATCTCTGGTTTAGTGTTAAAACTCTGTCTACGTCTTTGTTGTCACTGGCTGGCTTTCGTCTGAAGCTTAGGTATCACCTTATATTTCGAGTATAATGCGACAGACACATTTGAATTGAGTTTACTTTCCACAGTATGCCTTTCATACCTGGTGTGACCATGTAATATGATATTCGAAAGATCTTTGTAAAAAAATTGTCTTGTCCTCGAGGAAACCTTTTTCCAATGGCACGTAGCGTTTCATGTGACATACTTTCTTAAGAAGCTTCAGTGCACTATGAGGCACGATTTCATTTATTGGTCATTGCAGACACCTGGAAGCTACGAAACATTACATTGACGTCAGTAATGATAAACTGCTCCACCGAAGTGCACGGTGCCTTGACATAATTGTATTACCTGTCATGATATGGTTGTGTAAATAATAAATCGGACCGCGGATTGAAAAGGAATGCTATCGCCCCTAATGTCTTCGTTGATAAAGGAGACTCTTCAGATAATATAACATAGAAGCATCATTTGAAGGGAATTTTTTTTGCATTAACCACAACAGAAAAGTGCTGTGTAAAAGTATCTGAATCGATGTGTTACGCTTGTGTCGCTACAAAGTTACAGTTAAGCTCGCGTTTCTAAATGCTTGATACGAAATCACTACATAACTGAGTTGTGTAGCCAACACAATCCTTCTGTCTATGGACGAGGGTGTGTCATTTATTTTCATTATAAACTGTTCATAATGCAAGTTGTGAAAGAAAAGAATTTTGCATTGCGTTACATTTGCAAATTAAAGAACGGAGTGAAAATCTATTGTTCCACAATTGACAGAATTTCCATTTCTTCTGAGTATAGGCCAATTATATTATTTATCATCAGAACCTCGCCAAAACTTGTGATTGAAGATTGCCGATGATGCAAAAATGTTGCAATATAGTAAATAAATTTTCACTGAAAAAAACTCCACATTGCTGTACTTATCTTTGAGCAGACGCAGAACCATCTTGGTTCTGAGGATTATCTACTAGAAAACAGAAAACATACCAAACAGGAAGAAGCACTTCAAACGCACTATGTTTAAGATAAAACAAACCAAATACACAAGCCCTGAACACACAATTAATCTTACTGAAACATTATTCTGCCAAAGATGTTGCATGACAACAACGCTGACCTTGGTATTACTGCAAACCGGGGATTAACAATGGGCGTTATTGCGTGATAGGTGGAAAATCCATGGGTGTAAGTGGCTCTGATTATCTTGACTAGTATACATTAATGAATGAAATATTCTAGCCACAAATTTCGTATTTACATCAGTTCACACAGTGATTTGTGGCTGGAACATTTTAAATTTGTTAAGTGGTGATCGTTAGGATATTGAGCCCTCATTACTGTCACACAAGGCTACAGTTTTTACGAAAAGATGCTCTGCAACGCCCTCTATGGATTAATTAGCGGATGAATTTGAGTAGAACTATTATTCCAAGGTCCCCATCCAGATTTCCTATGATGCCGTAATCTTTGAAAGTATACGTGAAACATGCATTGTTCCTGTAGGAAAATCATACTAGAAAGGGGCAAGGTGTTAAACGGAATGTTGTGGAAAACTCTTAATTTCTAACGACCAAGAAATGCACATTTCTATTATGTATACTTGAGGAATCCTGTGGAACTCCATCGAAACAACAAATCAAGATTTATTGAAACATCATGAAAGGGAGAGAGCTGTGTAGCTCGGTACTTAGTACTTATTGTTTAGAAGTACTTCGCACAGGTGATGACATTTACACAGACATGAACCATGAATGTTGCAAATTGATTGCTCTTCTTTCTGCGAAACACTAACTCAAACGTTTATATATCTGCTTTTATTCTTAGCAGGGTACATGGTTCGGTTCAAAGCAAAAGGATAAGTAAGCAACAATAACAGATTATCCGCACTGAAAATAACAGATTCCACACAAAGGTTAAAAAAAGAAGGCATCTAAAAGGTTCCGACTGAGATTTTCATTGGTGGATACAGGGAAGTTAATTAGGAACAACGTCTTTCTTTCACGTTGAAACGTATAATTATGTTCTTATTGTTCAGGTGTATCGGTTTTCAGTTCAAAATGTGAGTACAACGTGAAGTTCAACCAATGCTACTGCATAGACGTTAGTGCACACAGGCAGACATCCAGACAGACCAAATTCATTACTTAGAATTGTTAAGCAACATTCATCAACCATTTGATTTTCAACATTTGTGTAACATTTCTGTTGATAATTAATGGCCTAAACTGATACACTGAACTTACTGCCCCAGCTTTTATGAATGATTTCTTGTATTATTTAGCAGAATCGTGTTGCCTGCTGTCAAAACTGTCCGCGCAGTACTAAGGTTTATGACCGAGCAGCAGGCCGTGGAGCTGTCAATGTGACGTTATTTATAAGCCAGTATCATTAATTCATTTCTTTTGAATTGAAATACAATGTAATATCATCATTAAAGATAAGTATTTCTAATGCGCTAAACGTTGTGTTGAGTTTACTTGATGCGCGCGGACCTTTTACGAACGTCACGCCATTGATTGACAAGCCTAAAAATTATGACGAAGTAAAAGGACATTACTTACCTGACCTACAGTCAGCAATTAAATTAAGCATAAATGGTATGCATTGATGGGACCATGCATGTGGAATCAAAGCATATAACTTTTTCCAAGCAAAAGTGGACGTCAAAGGCTATTGGAAATGGCCACGTTATCGCTCACACGATCTGATGCCATTTATACCAATTCCCATGAGTTCCCTCACGCAAAGGTAGTTAAACCTGATTAATTTATTGCTCAATTTGGATTCTATTTCATGATAATTATCAAACTTCCACTTCAGTGAGGCAAGATCTGAACGACATTGATTATATATCACAGTGCAAAATCAACAATTCAGTAGAGCAGTTTTATTTCAAACGTTACTTCTGTTACTCTAAGTTAATAGCAACTTTGGCAAAAGTGAAAACTAAAATTACAATAGAAGAATTTCCTTCAATTCTATTGCTTTCAAAATGATTTCGTGACGCATGCACTCATGACTTTATGCGACCTGAAAATATATCCCAACCAGATTCTATTGTTCTTTCACTGCACTGTTCGCTTTCTAAAGTGACACTAATTAATGGAAAAGGAATGGCATATAATTAATAACGTGTCTTGACTTCAGGAACAAGAAAACAGAACCTGCTCTTATAATGAGTAATTAGTAATCCTAGACAAACTAGGGCTGTCATCGACTTTACTTACCATATTCGGTTCTGGGATAAGTCATTTAAATGACTAAATGTAAAGAAATTCATTAATAGCTTTAAAACTCTAACGTTAAAAGACTTTCACTGATGCATTTTACCTCTTGATATAGTTGGTACAACTGTTTTCGACATTGATTGTGTGTTTAACGTCAATGATTCATTCAGTTATCTCAAAAAACTTTAAAAGCATTTGTGAGCAAACGCAAGACATTCTAATCCTGAGAAAGACGACTTTGTGCAAAGGGCTACAAAGATAATACCGTTTTTCAGCTACAGCTAAAAAAAATTAACATGAAAGGTAAAAATTCCGATGTTCCGAAACCAATTCGTTTTGTTCGACTGGGCAATCCCTAAAAGCATTCACAATCTCCTCTGCTTTCATTCCGTAGTAATCAGTGAAGGCTTAATAAAAGAACGTGATGACTGAACATCGTAATAAAAGGAAGACGTGATTAAAACACTACTTCCCAAGGTTCTCAAAAGACCACATATTTCTACACTACAAAAAGAATATAGATTTTCTAATCATAAAAAGTGTTGTGTTCAGCAGTGGTTAAATCAGTATTTATGCCGTTACAAAAGACCTGTGACTGCCATCATGTAAAAGTAATGGCTTAGTGTTACTATAAAAAGGATTGGCTGAGCATTATCCATGTAAAACACAACATAAATCACACTAATGATCTCACCAGCTGAAGAGAATTGCCAATATCTCCGATGGTACCACGCTCAGCCCTTTGCATTACAGGCATTACTGTAAGTATAGGCTTAAATGTAACATGACGAGTTCTTATTTACAAAGTGATTTCTTTGATTAACTAGTGTCTAATTTTTCACTTTACGAAATCAGGTGAAATTGTTATTCGTTTGACACGCAACTGTTGCAGTAGCATTGAATCCTTGAATAATCTTGATTGTGAATGGATGATAATGAAAGTAGACCAGCTATTGTTTTCAATATTAGTTGCGTTTGATTTTAAGCAAAAATGTATCTCTACTCTATTAATGTTTCTGTTTCTTTTGCGGAACATTTAGTTCACTGGAAGTGCGAGATAAATGGAAGTTGTAACTGAGGTCACTTGATGCCACCATGCTAATGAGACCTATCAGTCCTGTTCCCCTGACTAGGTCACAACGTAGTAGTAACAAGGCACTTTGAAACTAACGAAACTTAATTAGTGATCAGAGTCGGTTATTCCGTAATTAGTGATCAGAGACAGTTACTCCGTAATTAGTGATCAGAGACAGTTATTCCGTAATTAGTGATCAGAGACAGTTATTCCGTAATTAGTGATCAGAGACAGTTATTCCGCATCTCATCCTGGGACTGTTTTTTCATCTTACATCAAAAACAGCCAAGACGATTGGAGTTAACAGGGGTTCTTTAATTCGCATTTGTTGCGCAATGCGAAATTCATTTGTTTGCCTTAAGGTCACTCTGAATGTAAAAGTGACTGTGAATTTATCAAATATAATAAATTCGTTTTCTTTTTTTTTCCATTCTTGAAAATCATCTGGTACACAGAAAGGAAACTGAATATGATTGCTAGCTTTCTTGTCCGTTGTTTTGCTAACGATTGCGAATAAGCTTACTGAGAACCATTTGATTCAGCAAAACGGAGACGTAGAACGTACATTGCCGAAATAGTTTAGATTAAAACTGAATGCTGACGAATCAACAGAGGAACATATTGCCTTTTCATGTCACTCATTATCGGTTAACAAGGAGTATATTTTAGTTTGTTGCTTGATAAGATTAGCTGTAACGATACGTAAAAAGTGCTACTGAAGACAATGAAATATTGCAGGAAATGTACTTTGCCGAAGGGTAAGATGTAATCAGTCAAAATAGTTTTACAACTTATACTATCAAATATAAAAACAACTTAAGATAATTTTTAACTCTTAAGATTCATTCTTTGTATTACGTCCTGGAAAATGTTGTACTATCTTGTTGCGAATGTTTCCCATAAATTTTTCGTTAATGTGTGCTGAATTTATGCTAAAAGTACGTTTTTATAAACCTTAACGCACCTTCCTTAACACACCGACCCTAGCGCTGTAATGTTAAACGTATAAGCCCAACGCTCAAGAAGTGGCGTTGGACTACAACTGCATGCACGTTAAGGGTTACGAAAACACGCTGTAAGACGTTGTCAGTTAACAAGCTGGAGTGTAGTTTGCTTTGGGATTATAACTGAGGCTCCTACTGCTGCCTGTCGCAGTTTCACTGTATTCAATTCAAAATGTACATCATGTAAGTCACTCACATTGTAGTATTGCTTCCTTATTTACACAAAAAATAGAACTGAAGTAAATCTTCATGTAATTAAGAAGGAATATTAAAAGACTATATTACGTCAACGAAGCTGTTTATTCATAGTCCCGTGGTGATAATAAAGGTGAAATAAGCTGCACCTTAAGGCAATTGAGTATCCGAGTCACATCTGCTGATGCAATTGTAAGGTGACCTGGGACTGTAAAGATTGTGGTGAAGCAGATGTTTTGGTTCTCTCTCTTTTGCTTGTACGGAAATACTTGTCCATGACGCAATTTTAGTTCACATGGTACATATTAAGGAGTCGTCCAATCTTAAAGTGACGCACTGATATTTATTTCCGTATCTTGATTTGCCAAGTGATATGTAATTTATTGCAATTACGTGGAATTAGTATGCAAATACCTATAACTACGTGTAATTATTAATTCCCACCTATGTTCATAACCCTAAGCTATGTAACATGCCAGGAATAAATCCATCATTTAGTAGGAAGACTGTATTTGTCTTAGCACACCTGGTCGAGAATTTTTGGCACGCAAAGTATTCGTCAATTCCATAGCATTGGATCCACTCTATTTTTATCATCAGGAAACTATATACGTCTGTGCTCATAAATATGCCATTTATGCCTGCATCCTTGATCAGATTAGATGAGACTAAAATTAACCCTTGATTACAAATAAATTACATAATGCTATGGCAGCCCGCTTATCCCACCATCGCATTAATCAAGAGTTAAGCTTTATATACAGCTGCTGTACATGTATCCCCTTGGGTCCCTAGTACTTTTGCTTAGGTCAGACAGTGTGCTTCTGTGGTTTATTTGACAATACCACGTATGTAACGCATACATAACAGAGTAAATTTTCCTCTTTTAAGACTAATAATAGAAGCAACATGAATAAACTTTCCCTGGAAGTTCGCACACTTATACACACACGCACGCACATTATTTCAATCCATTGGTTAAAATCACTTACTGAAACTTGTTCCAAAACTGCATTTTCTTCTGGTATAAAAATATATAAAGGTTGTTTGCATTTTCTTTGAGGGAATTTCCGCCCATTCTGGGAAGGATATTAAGTACAAAAGGATCTGTCGAGCAGCATTAATCGGTGGTGAGGCGGAGTGAATGCACAGAGCAAGCGAAAGCTTAAAATTAGTTCCATAACATTTATTCCTTCATTGGACATCTGTTGTTACAGTTTTAATAACAG
>JBCAUI010499507.1:0-13437 GCA_038406195.1 Haplosyllis anthogorgicola | reverse complement strand
AGGCTGTATGATGCAATCACATCTTAATACAAGAAATAACAATATCTTAAAATAGTAACAAATGTTTAAACAACTACGTTTACAGACATAACAATGGAATTTCCTTTTACATGATGCAACGCATCATAACCTTACGCAATAGGAATAGGAACTACGTCCTGTATTGCACAACGTAAATGTGAATTATACAACACTACGCACACACGGAGCTTTTCCAGAGCAAAAAACCATGGAGATCATTGGCGGATCCGGGGGTTACTGCCGCCCCTCCCCCCACCACCTCCTGAAGCCACCTGGGCGCCCCCTCCGACGAGAAATCTTGGATTCGCTTTTGAAGTTGTACCATTAACTTTATGTAAAAACGAAGCAGAGTAAGAGAAGTGTTCTCTCATTTTCTCACGTTCAGTAGTTGTACGTTTAAGTTCACTTTTAAACTCCAATTGTTCAGCCAAGTTAATATAAAAGCTGTAATAAATTTCTCCTCCGCAGCAGCTCTTAAAAAGTTTATCATTTTCTATTCACGCGAAAAGCACAGTGTGCTCTATAAAGGTCTCCATGTACAGCATGTACATGTATAAGGGTATATAAGGCAGATGGGGACAATGTCTAATTGAATTGATATATCGAAACAATTAATAGATGGCATAGGTGTACAGGGTGAATCAGGCATTTTTCATGGAGATAAAATGAAGACCTTTTAGCCAGCTGTACACGTTCAGTCAAGAGGGTCAGGCCCACTGGACTTACTTACTTGAACAAAGAACGCAGAACGAACAACTCAAGGGCATTGTGTCACACAAAACTACATGAACTCAGGAACCGTTAGATCACACAGCGCCGCATGTTCAGTTCTCAAAGCTGTGCGTGATACTCGTACAACAGCTCAACCGGATTATCTACTTTTCATCCACAGAAAACGGGTTAATGAATATTTCATTTGAACTTGAGATGAAGTTGAATAAAGATGCACAAAACGCTATTTTGAAAGTGGAACGCTTTGCCATAGATCTTAAGGATAGGGTACAATCAATGTGACACAAAATACTATCCAATGTGGGGTATGTTACATGGAAAACAGCCAAGAATCAATTTAAGCTGCAAATAACAATGAATATCCACTCCGTAACTGTGTTCTCCATATATGAAGTCACTCATTGTATCTTCTTCCAATATTAGTGAGAATCATAACAAATTTATTTAAGTCTCACACCCAAAGAAATTTTTAAATTCAAAAACTTTACTTTTTTTGCAAACACTTTAACAGCAGGAAATATCAGATTTCAAAACAATTTAAAAAGTTTTAAAAGTCAATTAAATACAGCTGTGTAAGTTACACTACAAAGCACTATGAATCTGGTCGATCACAGCCATGTTTCAGTGATGTTTAATGACGTGACGTGCTGAAGCTGTGAATGAAGCTGTTGGGACGTTACGATATAAAACCATGCGATCTGGAATCCTGTCTAACTGTTGCTTCGTCGATCTATGCAAATGTTCGTGGATATTAATGTCACATCAATCAAATATTGGAGGCAATTATGCAAATTAAATAATTTGAAGCAACATGGATGATATTGTAGTTTTGTCAACAGAAAAAAATTGGAATAAAAATCAGTTTAAAAAAGTCGCAGACAGGTGTTGAACATGGAATAGTTAACAGCGTAAGCAAAGCAAGTGTAAGGAATTAATTAAGAAATTGATAGAAAACACACTTATCAAATCCGTCTGCATTTCTGGAACATTACTTAATAGTTTAGAACGATTAAAATGGATATGCATGGAACGTGTATGTAGTGCTTGACTATCCACCACAATTGTAAGAATTATTATTTCCGTTTCGGGATTATTTTGATATTAACATCTGGGAGACGGACAGAACAACATGTATTCTGTGGTGAAGGAACAGATCATGTACAAACGGTTACAGAGAGCTGCGGAGCGGGCGAGACAACTGGACCAGAACCTCTTACAACGTCCCCCTCAAGGTTTGTTGATTCCTGAAATAAAAGAAAGACTTCACATTTTAAGTTGTGAACATCAAGAAGATACAGCAATCTTTATTTTACTTCTTCTGTGAATTGCCCCATTCCTTTCTCTGGTACAAGAGTCTGGACCAAGAATGACTTTTGGAACTGGGAATAAAGTCATGGATATCAGTAGGGTACCATGTGTAGCTTATGTTTATTGGCCGTCAGGTGCTTCCACAATTGTGGGACGGCAGAAAATTATTATGTTTTACTATAGCAGTTAACACGTCATCACATAGTTTTGGCAGTACACGGAATTCGTATCAGAAGTTTAACAATAGCGCATCAATAGCACAGCGTGAAATTCTTGCGTTGTCTCCTTTGTTCTCTTCTTTTCCAAAATGACACGATTTTCGTGTACTGCTACAAAATGGCACTTTACAACATACGTTCTGTGCTCTACCGTTAGGTTGGTGCTCAAAATTAACGTAGGTTGAAATCAGTAGCTTTGTGTGAGGAAGCCGTACAGGAAAATGAAGATGATTTCGCGAGTCGAGACAAAAGATTATAAATATCCACTACTCTAAACATAGTGGTGAGGTTGACATATTGATACGGCTTTTATTTGCAATATTTTAACCGGGAGTGATTAGTTGACAGAATTCCAAGTAGATGTCAGGCTAATTTTTTTTGGTGCTCTGATTCCTAGTTTCAAGCATCCAGGGTCACAGATCAGTGCTCACAATGGAACAACAAAGATCCAACATGTTCATGATGTAAACACTACATCATGCTAAAATGACAGCATTCATTGCATTGTTTCATGCCCCAGTTCTAACCTCACACCTAATTGATTGTAATAGTGATCAGGTCATGTAATGATTTCCAGCACTGTGTTTATATTTTTGCTAGTGCATTGAGGTCTATTAATCACTAACAGCAGGAGTCAGCATCTCGTAAGGAGGTATTCGTAAATAGAAGGCAGTATCAATATGTGTCTTAATTTTATTTGCTGGACAAGTGTATATTTTTTTACTTTTTACTTTGTCCATCTACATGAGTTTTGAAGCCTTAGTGTCAAGGGTCAAATAATGAGTAATTTGAATTAATAGATGACAAAGATGAAATCCAAAAATATTCAACGAAGGATTGTAATTAAAGTTTAGGAATAAAATGACAGTCTAGTGCAATGTCTACAATTTCAGTTTAATGAAAATTAATATTTGTAGTATTTAATGTTTGGTAATATTGAAGCTGAAATGTCAAGTGTCATTGCAACTCACGAATTGTGTTTCAATTTTGACAATAGATTTTCAGTTTACTGTTGATTGAGACATAGTGGATTTCTATTGTTCATAAGATAAATGGTATCTTTGCTTATAGTTTTAGACAATTCAACATTAATGCAGACTGTACGCAAAGCGATAGCAATTTTAAACTCTTATCTCTGATTTGCATCATAGAATATTTGATTAGCAGTACACGGAATTTGTATCAGTTTGGGAACAATGGCTCATCAAAAGCACAGCGTGAAATTCTTATGTCCTCTCTTTTGTTCTAGACGCTTCGAAACCGATACAAATTCCGTGTACTGCTTATCTGAAGTGGATGATGGAAATCTTAGATATCATAGAATCTTAGAGTCCCATAAATTTTGAGGAATAAGCTTTGTTAGAGTACCTACCACAAAACAAGATTTTTCCATTACAGCATTTCAGTGCCCCTGGATTGCAGTTGGTCTTTTTAATGTGCTACCCAGCAAGTTGTTTTCGTTTCTACATTCGCTGGTCTAATTCGTTATGCCTGTCAATACAGTGAAGAATGTAACGCAAGAATTGCCCGATGCAGTTCGCATGTGATCAACTAACGAATAGGGCACCTACCAAGTAACACAAGAATTTTCCATTAACGTTTAGAGTGAGTACAAAACTAGTCAACACCGGGTCACATGCAGAATTAAACGTTTCTTCTAGTAACCTTGTCTAATTTAAATTTCTTGTTATAACAAGTACACCGTTAGTTATGTTATGCTAATTTCCTGTTCAGCTCTTGAAATTCCTATCAGTTTGAAAACGTAAAGGAAAAAAGAGAGAACAAAAGATTTCCACGCTGTGTTTTTGATATGTTATTGTTTCAAATCGATGACAGAACTAAAAATTGTTTCCTCCTTCGTTTCATGTAACACTGTGGTGCTGTAATTAATGGTCACTCTGTAATTGGAATCTGCGTTTCTGCTCGTTTCTGTGATATTACGTAATAGTGTAATAACTTGGCCTTAACCAGAAAAGGTTTATGTTATCAGGACTCTATTGCCTAGCAAAGTTGTGGTCCGAAGTTTGAATGTGTTCAATAAACAATAGGGAGTAACTGGAAACAGTAGGGGATCAACTGTTTGTTGAGAGGTGTTAATTTTAGTAACAAAAGGAATTCATGAAATGCTGGAATGAAAGATACAAGGTGAAAGATACAGTTCCATAATAACTTAGCGGCACTAGTACAGGCAAAAATAGAGGACTCCTGGGGAAAATTAAAAAACTTAAATGGGAGAAAATTTTAAAATTCGTATCCTTCATCCCCTCCATAGTATTTTCGTGCACTGGCAACGAAAGTACCGATATACCGATAAAGATTTGGTTTAACTGGGTAGCTGAGAAAACGACCTTAACATCGAGTCAGAAATATAACGCTTACTCATCATATCACGGATATGTTCAGTCTCCTAACATTAATAATTGAACATACACACGCATATTGCCAAGTATATCCGTCACCTTACAGAGATTCTTTGAAATATACGATTGAGATTTGTGGTCCCTCAAGACCTTGATATTTATTTCATACGCTTAGCCTCATGAGTCGCCATAAAGCATGGCAATCCTAGAGGAAGACACCCCATCGGTGATACCGTGATGAGACTCTCCAATATAAACGAATATGCCACAAAAATGTCACCTTAATGTGAAGAAAAAAATTAACTTCTATACTCCACGACTTTATAATGTCTCTCCAGAGAAATAAACTGTAATACAATCATGTAGGAAAAAAAATTGGCCTGAAAACATGTTGAACTAGTTTTGTTATCTTTTAATTTCGCTCGGAAGCATTATATCATCTGACCACTCAAATCCTTAAGGAAATGTCAAGAGTTCTGCTAGAGAAAATCAGATTAGATAGTCTAACTTTAATCAAGTCAAAGCCTTGCCTTTTAATAACACGTCTGCTTTTTTTAAACAAGAGGACAAGTCATGAACTGCCTGAAGGCACTGAAGAAGAACTGTGGCACATCATACGAGCGTTGTGCCCAACCCTCCGAAGTAATAATGCCAAGACGTTGATCGTTTTTTTTTCTGGCTTCGGGGTCCAATTACCTTTTCAGTAGCACTTTGTGATCTAAAAGGCTCCGCATTAGAACCCAGTCGGTTGTAGCTTAACTGATCTAAAAATGCGGGTATGCCAGCTACCGTTTTAGAAGTTTCTCGCTTCTTTACGTTTAGTCATTTCTTTTAACCTGGTGGGAGGTAGGCCAGCAATGTTTGAAATGATCCAATATTGCACAAAAATCTGATATGTAGATTATATTCTGCAGATCATGAAATACCTCATTAGCTCAGCATGAAATTCAATTGTTGCTGAACGTTAAGCATTTGATAGTAATTTCATGACCTGATACCAGATGTCTCCTTTTCAATATTAGACGATCCTGTTATAAAATAAATAAACTATAAAAACATGCAGAATCTTTTGTTGTTATGCATGTTTACTTATTTCTAGTTACTGAGTTTGAGTTTAAGAAATCAATACAGCATTAAGCCAGTTCCTTTATTTCCTCCCATGAAATCGAGCAAATTTGAAATGTCTGATTTATGTTGGAAGTAAACGGGCATAATTGTGCTTCTCCGATATACAAGTACCGAAAGTACCGTGTAAATTTCTATTGTTTCTAACATCCACCAATTTCTTGGGATGACAGCCTGTGGCGGTCAACATTTATCGTTTCAATAACATAGAATTTGTCAAAAATTTCAGACAGAATAGGTTGTCAATTAAGCAACTTCATCACTGCCTACTGCATAACTGTAATACAGACGTTGTGTTTTCTGCACGAAAACTACTTGTGTCCACAATACTACAGACGTTGCTTTGTGAATGACATGTACAGGTGATCCGTCATCAGAATATCTATTTTTAGCAAAAACAATAAAGAACAATAATCACTGAAAATAATGTTTTCTTGCAGCTTGTGCTTGTTTGTCAATGAGATTTTCTGAACAAATACACTGATGTGAACTTGATTATGGAAAGAATGACTCTGGATTACATAAGTCAAAGGAAAGACGAAATTGTGTTTAAATATTTCCAGAGTTACTGAGTGAAATCTAAAGCCCTGAGCTTCGTTTAAACTGGAAGCGGAATTATGTATTCATTATTATGCTTCAAGCGTTGGAAGAAAATTTCAACAGCTGACTTTTCTGCATTAAGTGAAACATGAAAATGATTAATACATGTTTTAACATGCATCCTCTTCTTTTGAATTTCTCTTGAACATTTCATTCGAAATATGAACGTGATGTGAAAATAAGTCTCATACAGGAATGACATTGAATTAATTAGTTCACCTTCCTCTCACCGCAGTACGTTTCTCTCATTTCATTTTACTGTCAGACACAAAAGGATGCCTCTCATTTTGAATTTCTTAAATGTGATTCTTTTTTCAAAAAGTTGATGCATTTAGTCTACCAACGCTAATTAAATTTACGTGATATCCCGATTGAAATAATTTTTTGGCTGCAAAATCCAAATTTCGTGACAAAATTCTTAAAACAAAATTCTTAAAACCTTCATGCAAAATTATATTATTCAAACAAAAAAGTCTCCAGCAGATACAAAATTAACGCTAAACCCACTAGTTCGGAACAATTTTCTGAGTAATTAATTTCCAAATTTTACTGAACTGGAATACATCTAAACAAAATATCTCTTTCAAGGATGTTACTAAATCAAGACGACTGACAAATCATGACTCTTATCACCGTTGGCGTTAATTTGCAATGAAGAATTCTTACGATCACCTTTTGATCAATAGGCTTGTCAGATTAAAGTCTACAAAGATAGTAGACAGTAGTGAACTGTTATTTTATTCTAATTTCCCTGACAGGGGCAGGCCTCCTGAACCCAATGGATCCGCCTCCAAGTCAAAACAATAAATGCTAGTTGCCTTGTACATAAGTGAAGATCTACAGAGAAGAATTTGGCACTACTGCTTGCGACTTATTTATGAAACGAAATTCCATTCATATGAAAGGTAAAAAAAAGTGCAAAGAAAGAGTTGTATTTCGTTCATAATTTCATGCTGTGTTTTCATCTGTGCATAGCCTCTTTTGGTAGCAAAACTGGAGGTTGGAACAATAGGCATGTCTCAACTAAAAGATAAACCGGATATTTTATCAAGCGTTTACATAACAAAATATGCCTTACATCAGTTATGTTTCAACAACTTGTCAATATCAAATGATTAGCATTTTAATCACAAATGTTAGCCTGTCATTCCTAAAAATGAGTTCACTGAAAGTTTGTTATGTAAACACTGTATAAAATATCCGGATAATCTTTTAGTTGAGACATGCCTAATAAATTAAGGTCTTCGAATATATTACAACATGGCCCGTATTGCAATGGCTTCTTTATGTATTAATTCAGTGATTCACTGTGCGGAAAGGGCAGGCTGTGATGAGTTGTTACATTTCTTGTGACTTGCTATTATGCGTCATTATTCCCCTTGATTAAATCAATCCACTCGTCAGATAGGAACAGTATTGATATTTCATACCTTAATTACTTGTTATAAGTGTTTCTCGTCTTCTGATAATCGACCTCTAATGGTGATTATACGACCATAACATGTAATATGGAACATATATTGATTAAATTACTAAATGATACAATTCTGTGACAAAATTACATATCATGTAGAACATGTTCCAGTTTGCGACTTCAAACTTATAACCTACACCCGATAAACCCAGGAAGACATCAAAAGTGATCTATATTTGTGTCCCCTGATGAATCATAAAAGTTTAATCCACATTAACGACTTTGAAAGAACAATGGAAGATCAGTTTACCTGCAGACAATACACCGTTCTTCTAAGTAAATAGGACCTTTTCAGATTTTGTCAGCAGAAAAATCCTTAGACTGTTTTCTTTTCCTTTTCTTTCTATTTTTGTTAATTTCGTGAAGACACCAAGAACATAATATCCATGAAAGGCGTGAAGAGTGAATGGAAGAAATAATTTGATATAATTTGCTTTTCTCAGTCTGTTTTAATCCGAGTTAACAAAAACAACTCCTGTAAAACAAAGGAATTTTTGCTGAGTTGTGCAAATAAACATAAAACCACAGCATGAAATTTCATTGTTCCAAATCTGATAGGAAATTTATGTTCTGAACCTTAAAAATAAAAAAACCATGAATCCAATTAAACCAATGGGTTGTGCATTTCCCAACTGTTATGAATTGTAGTTGTTTTGCCAATAAGTGTACCGTGCGTGTGATTGGGGCTGAAACCTTTGTATGGAGCTGTTGTAGAGCTATTTAAGCACATCATACTTAATGGTAAAGCTGTATTAGATGTGAGCACTAAGCTGTGTTTACGTTGATTGCAGGGAACACTGACCATTGATCACATCGTATACCCCATAAGTGTAAACCAAACGACAGGATAGGTCCATTATATCAGTTTTAAAATGCTTTTAAACAAAAAAGATCATGTAGAAATGTCTAGGTTGTTTTGGTATGCTTGCAGTTTATCAATTGGTCATGATATTTTACCAATTTGCCTAATTTGCCTAATCTGCCTAATTTGACAGGACTACCAACTATTATCGGACAACTAGTCTTCATTTTCAAACTGTCACAAACTTTGTCGCATGACTAAACTATTATATTTGATGATCTGGCTTACTACATTAAGATGCGAAACTACAAATGGTCTGTACAAATAAGCAAAGGGACCAGTTTGAGAATTTCTATTAGTTCTGAAATGATAATTACATTTCATTTCTTTTGCTGAACAGAGGGGCACCTTTCATCTTTCGTTTTCACCAATACCATAGGTTTATGGTTATGGTCCTATGCCAATAGTAAAAACCAAAACTAGGATATTTGATTTTTCATTCATCTTACTTCCTAATTTCAAAGTCAGTGGTAAATTTATGTATATTTGCCAAAACATGACACAGTTCCGACTGGCAATTTATTGCTCGGTAATATATTGATTGCACCATGCGGGTGAGTCGGGGAAAAATGGTTGAAAGGTAACTAACCTCACTGACACATTGGTTTGTGCCATATCTAATTTCTCAATTTTGAGAAATTCCTGCATTCCTACATTTTCACGATATTTAAGTCAAGTTGAAGTACACGATTAGCAATCCCGTTCAAAGTTATACCAATAAAATCACTAAATGTTTAACTGCTGTCTGCCAATCTCAGGTATACCTTTTATATCCAAAAATGAGTTGGGGTCAAATATAGTTCAAGGTCAGTTGAAGGTCAAATTCTATCCTTGTGATTCTTGCTGGATAAGTGTTGTTCAAGATTCTGAAAACACATTTGTGAAATATTTCCGGATGATGTATTTATATTTCTGTAACTGTTTTTGGAATATCATGAACTTTCCTACATGATGCTTTCATGCTTAAAACGTTGTATTAAAACTTTTAAGGTAAAAGGGAAGGCATTGAATTCAATAAAGTTGAGCGAAAGAGAATCCATGACACATTTATGCTAATAAGGGAATATATCTGTTGTTTAAAACAGTGTCACTATTGTTCATAACCAAACCATCACAGGGTTAAAAATTGAAAAATCCTTTATTTTACTCACTATAATCAATTTTCATTCAAATTCAAAGTAGACACAATATGCATGTGCATACTTAATTGGTTAAAACAATTATTAAAAAAAGCCTGACCTTGAGATCTCTAGAGATTAATAGTTGTCAATGGAAATTGGTAATTTTAGCTCTGTACTCAAAAAGTATGCATCTTTGGACAGTGCTATTCTACAAATTCTTTATTGGAGTATCATTCTTTCATTTTACACTGTTCTTTTCTGAATCCGAAATGACTCTCCAGTTATCTTAAGTCTGATAATCTGCACAAATATACGTGCTACATTGCGTGCCACATATTGCTTTGCATGTTGGTCCCAAGATAGAACAACTATCTTGAATGACTGTGAACCCTTTGTACGAAAAGTCGGCATTAATAACTCGACATCTATTGTGATAACTATTGTCAATATTGGAATTGAAAAGTGCGGAAATTGGGCCTGACAGCTTGTAGATTTGTATAGGGTAAACAATAAAGCTGGCTGATAAAAGAAATCTTAATGACACGCAAATGTTAAAGTACTCCTAAGCCTTGTGCCTCTTGTATTTGAGATCACTTAGATTTCGCTTAATTATGCGAGCAATTCTTGGGTTTAACATCTGGATCAACCAGTGCAAAGATTAAAATAATCAGGTTCAAAGACGAAAAGAAATGAGAGTTTGAATACGATAGAGACGAAATTCCCTGAAACAGAAGAAAGTACTAGAACATCTAAATACAATTTTTCAATTTACCTTTTTTGTGTGTAGATAATTACCATTTACAAATAGTATTGCGGTAAAAGGAATCAGTTCGATTTAACCAATGTATCCATTTAACCAAAAAATCAGGTCGATGTCTGTTGACAAAAATAAGGTCATGTTGCATTTAAATTACTGTTATCTGCTTTTAGTTTATGATCCAAACATCAAATTGAAGTCTGGGAGCAAGAGCAATCAGAGTATGGTCAAACATTTTCTATTTAAGAGGTTGGTAGCACTAACAGCGACTTTGTTTACCTCAAATCAATTGCAAATAAAATTGTGTTCTTGTTCCTTTCTTCACCTTACGAAAGATGCTGCTTTGGAAACGTTTGGTAAGCAAATAGATACACATTGTCCCTTGACCGTAAAATTCTATTTTAGCTTTCTTTTGCAAGGTTTGAGTATTGCCAGAAATTTATTAGGCTACATATACTTTGGTTTTGTCGTTTTCACTAACATCCAATGGGAAATAATGTTTCCACCATTCTGGTTTTACTGGGACTTTGTTTTCTGCAAATGAAGTTTTTGCATGTACGTAGAAAATAAAAGATTTAGACACACTAAGCAACAGTTTGATACTTTATGGATGTTTGACAAGCATTGAAATTTCCATCGTTTGATTTCTGAATTAAAATTAAGATACCAGAAAAGCTTTAAACATCTTGTGACGCATAAATCACAGTGACAGGTGAGTTTTGCATAGAGATTGAATCGTAGTGGATGGATTTATTAGTCGCCTTTCAAGTTGAGAACTCATGCTGAATCATGCGTTTATTCCACTCATTTCATTTTCATCTCCCGCAAGATTAACTCTTAGATATATTGCAAATGTTATTGAGGTTTTGATACAAATCAACAGATACCACAGTAATATCTTGGGAACCGTCCAGCTGATGATATTGACCAATGGAAGTATCCTATTTTCTCTCATCCAGCAGATTTTTTTCACAATTTTTTTCCAATCTTTAGAGCAAGCTTCTCTTTTGAAAACGATTCTTATCAATCAATGGAATTGTGAGATGTTGCTTCTTTCACATCATGGAATACAATTAAGACATTTTGGATAAGGAGAGCCAAAATGTGTTGTTCAACTTCTGCACACATCACACATACACACATCTCAACTTATTATATTAATTTCACTTCATTTGAATTTGTCATGCTTATTTCAGATAGATTTTTAACTTTAGTACATTTAACCCGTCATTTATGAAAATGGAATTACTCCAGAATAACTCAAAGTTTGTATATGACCAAATTAACTAGATAGAAGCTGCTCGATATAAGCTTGACAAAGCTAGTGTGAACAGATGTACGTGCTATTCATATTCAGTGCCCCGTGAAGAGGTGACTACATGTAAGAAAAACAAAGTACAAATACAAAGAAATAATAATAATGAACTGCAAGGAAAGAAGGCATCAAAGCTAAGCCATGTTTTTGGTGTACGTTCTAAAATAACAGCTCCGTGTGCGACCCAGGTTACCAGTGTAACCATTATTGGAATCATTTTGGAAACGTACAGAATAAAAGATAGAACAAAAGAATTACATGCTGTTCTTTTGATTTTATATTGTCTTAAAACTGATAGGAATTTCGCCCTCTGTTGGCAGCTTTAGCCTTTTAAGGTACCTACAGTTTGTGACTTTAGAACTTGAAGTTCTTATATTCACCAAAAACAAGATACATTGATACATAAGCGCGGTTGAGTTATGCAAGACGACTGTAAAAAGACACCATCTCCGGTGTTTAGACTTTGAATGTTGTTTATCACATCGACACTTAATTTGGGTACAGTGTGAACTATTTAAAAACCTCGCCCAGCAGGAAATTTGCAGACTGACGGTCGTCTCCAGTGCTAGTCTCCAGACTGAAACATACTGAGTGAGAAGCAATCACTTGTTCGTATTAGTTCGTGTCAATTCTTGACACGAAATGAATGTATTGTAATTAGACTACCTGTTAATGAGCTAAGCCGTCACTAAACGTTAACAGGACTTCAAATTGCACTTACCCTTACTTTAGAATGTTCTTTATTATGGAGAATGAAGTTTACTCTAATTTGGCAAACGTAGAAATTCACACAGTGTTTGTGTGTGTGACAACTTCTTTTCCTTGTACACTTTTCTATATTAATATAATTATCCTATACTGAGCCGCAAGAAAACGTTTATGCTTGTATTAACCCTTTAACAAATGTACGAAGTGTATCGCGTATTTATTGCCCGCCAGGTGCTGCCAGAATTGTGAGCAGCAGAAAACTCCTGTGCTTTACCATTGCAGTTCGGCACACCATCACGTAATTTTAGATATAAAAATCGCGCTTTGTATGTCACACTTTGTACCCTACCCTAGTGAAGGTTAGTTTTGCCCGTGCCATTTCCCAGATAGGCTAAAAGTAGCCTATTCACAGATAGAATATCACTACTTTTATGGATTCATTGGGAGACAGACTTGAGACCGAATGTCTGCCGGCCAACCATACTTGCAATGGTGATCAGAAGATTATTTCATAAATGAAATATTCTCTTCATTTTGAGACCAATAAATTGTAATTTTTGTTCTAATAAAAGCACAGAGGGTTAAATTCCTATCACTTTGGACAATAACGCATCAAAAGCACAGCATGAAATCCTTTCGTTCTTTCGACTGAAAAAAACATCTTGAAACTAACGTTTAAATTTAGAAATTTAAGGGTCTTGTCTTCAATTAATTTGACACAAATAGAATATAGTAGTGTTAACATATTACTCTTGGTAGAAGATGAGTAACTTCGTGGTTTGACTTGTATTTACATTTTATTGATATCTGGATTGATTTGTACATGTTGACTGGTC
>JBCAUI010499496.1:0-13437 GCA_038406195.1 Haplosyllis anthogorgicola | reverse complement strand
TGTGCTAAAATCGGGTAAAAATTGGGGCGCCCCAAGGTTGGCGCCCCCCCTACGAGAAATCCTGGATCCGCCACTGTATACATTAATTTCAAACAATTTAATTTAATCTGCCATCAATTTCTGGAGAAATCAGTGTCCAGGGGCAGAATAAATCACAAAAAAAGGAATAAGTTGAGCGCAGATTCCCCACACTGATAATGTAAAAGTCAAAAGTGTGCAGTGATCAATGAATTGGAACGAGAATTTTCTCACATGTCGGTGAAATGAACCACGTGACAAAGCATGCTTTGCATGCTCAGCAATATTTCCTCGTCATGGATTTTTAGTGGTGCGAAAAATGTTACAAGACATGAATACTAGGTAGCTGATGTATTTTAATGTTTTTAATTTGTGAAACAATGTTTGTTACATGATCATAATCAATGAGGCTCAATAGTGAAATGCGGCGTTGGAGTTCACATGATAATGTTTATAAAAAAATGCGTGCCGTTACAAGGAGACTGCTCTTTTATATATTGGGCCAATAGTGATCTGGATTAGTGATCTCGATTAGTCTACATATTAAAACCCTCGACATCTGCTGTCACCGTGAGCATTTGTCTCATCGAATGTTAGACTATGCACAGACCTACATGTATCTTCTTTCATGATAAATCCGGGTCAAGTTAATCGGTCAAATTTAAGGTTACTGCGTTAAAATTATTTAATCATATATTATTATGTTATGATATCTGAGTCATTTAAAATTCAATTTCTATCGCCCCTTTTCATTTCCATTAAAATTTCAGTGCGAAGCGAATGGAGGGCCTTTGATTCATTCTTGCGAGGATAAAAATTTATCAGTTCTTTAGTCGGATACAACAGTCATAGCACAAAAACTTGTTTTTTTAATTAGTAAGACTGTAGGCAGCTAGACCGTAATTATTTTAATGTCACTGCAAGGGTGCGAATATTTTGTACTTCAAAGATGACATTCATTTCGCTTTGTTAGTGCCACTCAATTTTTTGCAAAAGTTACTATTACGACAAACGTAACATTTGTTGGTAACATTTGGGAATTCACTTTTTCGAAAGATAAAACGCGTGGATTTATCGTGAAGCGAAATGTTGTAACATTTGTTGCAACATTAATTTGACCGGTTTTGTCATAAAGAGTCTGTTTTACATTTAATTTCTGTGTATTAATAAACTCATCATCGCTTATCCTAAATGACAACATCACACAGAAATGCTATAAATGATCTTTTTGATCATAAAAAAGCCTTTTCAACTGCTACAACAAATATATGTATATTACATGGTACCATGTGATGAAGATTTTTTCCTGAAAAAGTAATGTTTCAAATGTTGCGTGAAGAAATGAATTCTCAACTGTTAGATAAACGTCAAAACGGATAAATATACTGAACAAGTAAAGTTATAAGTTCCTTTTAAAAATTTTTATGGTGTACGGAAAGTTGCCATAGTACTTTGACAATGGTATCTCCAAACAGGGAATGAGTTTTATCAAACCACATGAATCTTCCCTATCTTTTCTGGCTGCAACCATTCCGTTGTCCGCGTTCGTATTTAAATACTTACAAAGACACGTTTTCTTAAAATTTGTGCATGCCTCCATGTACACTAACATAAATTTATAAAATAATTTGAAACATCCACTTGAGTACACTTAGTTCATGTTTGCTTATGTCAAACATTTTCAGATCAAGAAAGTTTAATTATGATTGGACAATAGAAGGTCACGCTGTGTTTCTATGCGCCGCAGCAATATATAACAGGTGTGTGGAATTATTTTTGTTTTCGAAAGCTTCCAGACTGATATTATTTTCTGAATCAGGGAGTGGTAATAAAGGCTTATATTTTAAAATTAATTTTAGGAAATGGCTTCTCGCGGCAGTCGGCCACGTACATTGACTAGGTTCTTAGAAGTTTCCATAAATGGTTCAATAAAAGTTTTGCTAAATATGGAGACCCCTCTTCTGAGTGAGTGGCGACCCGTGACAGGTATGCCTTTTTCTTCACACATCTAGTAATTCATTGCAGCTATGATAGGCATTTGTAGAAAGTGTGAAAGATAAACGAGTCTAGGGGTCACACGGGTCCAAATTTGCTACTTCGGAGACCCGAGAGGTAATACCCAACCCGAGAACCCGTACCCGAGGGTTCAAACTGTCCTGTATTTTGCTGCAAACATTTACTCATGTTTGTTATATTTTTTGTCTTTTATGTGTTTGTAAAAACTCGTAATAAATATTACCATCATATGTTATGTGTAAAGAGAAATGTTTACATGGGAAAGGCAATTACAATGTTATTTAATGTGAAATTAACAGTTATGTTTAAATGTAGAAACGGGAATGTAAAACAGAAATTAAACTGATATCCATCTATGTACCCTCGGGTCACGAATATCAATGTGCTACCTCGGTTACAGCTCCTAAAACCCGACCCGACGGGTACCCGAGGTATTCGTGTGACCCCTAAACTCATGCTGACTATAGGTATTTCGTGAATGAGAAGATCCATCTTCCCAAACATAAAAAATTAAACGCAGTTGTCATGGTTTTCAGTAGCAAAATTGTGAGAATTATTACCTTCGACATGTCAACATTTCAATCATGTGAACAATATCTATCACGGTCATTCACTTGAAAAGTCAATTGTTCTGTAGTTTCTACCAGATGAAAGCGAGTGCTTGTTGTCATCTGTGCCAATTTAAATGTCTTGTGATGTTTGTATAGTATCCACATCCAGACTGTTACAGGGTCCTTAATCGTTCCGCCATACAGTGTCAATTTAATGTGAAAATCCCACACAATGTCCATTGACTGTGTGGCAGAATATCCATTTTCCTCAATTTCTTCACTATGCAATAAAAGAAAAATGTGAGTCAATGGTACTGCAATTCAATGTCAGAGTTAGATCTAGTTCGATCATTTCATAAAACTCATACATGTTGAGCTGAATTGGGTGTAAAAGTGTCAGAATTGATTTACACACAATTACATTAACTTTATATTTGTTGATTAAGAAGAAAGATTCAGGATGTAAATCAAATTTCTGGATGAAACACTTTTAAACAAAAAAAATAACTTAGTTTTTGAGCTATTAACAATTAAAGATTGGGTAAATATTGAAAAATGTTATTACTCAAAAACTAAGTTATTTTCTTTAATTAAGAGAGTTCCATCCAGAAATTTAAATTAGATGCTCAATCTTTCTTCTTAATAAACAAACATAAAGTTTACGTAATTGTGTGTAAATCAATTCTGACACTTTTATATACAATTCCACTCAACATAGGTAAGTTTTATGAAACGATCAAACTAACTCTGACATTGAATTGCCATACCATTGACTCAAATTTTTCTATTATTGCTTACAAGTGAAGTTATTTAAGAAAATGGATATTCCGCCACATAGAAATGATCTCTATATGGTGGAATTGTGGCTGTATGGTGGAACGATTCGGGGTCTGATCATTGTCACATATATCACAAAGTCTGTGCCTGTGAATCTAAAGGGTTTGATGGAAAAACACATTTGATTGCGACTGTTGGAAAACAAAAATGTTCTGGTTGACATCTAAGCCAAATCGGCTGATATTTATTGCCTACAAGTTCAGGTATAATGAAACAATTTATCAAAGTTTCTAGTGCTGAACAAATGTAATAATTGCCTCATTACGGTTAATTTTCGTGATTCAAGGAAGAAAATTTGCTTTCACAATGTAGGACATTAATGTTGTTTCTTGGAAAGTTGCACAAAACAACCAGACTCGTATCTGACACGACAACTGATGAAATCTTGGTCAAGTCTAGGACAACCTACAATTTCGATAAACTGTGTAACCTAACAGTGAGAAGGGCTTTGGATTATTTGTTAGGATTGTAGGTTTCCAGGGACGTCATTGGCTTGACTTTATGACGTTTTAACGGTTAGCAATTTAGCATTTGCAGCGCAGTTTTTACAGACCTCGAACCAATGCAGCTAAGGATAAAAACCATGGATACGAGCGCGTATTGTTAGTTTAAAAGTACAACAGTACACGGAATTCGTATCAGATTTTAACAATAGCGCATGAAAAATACCATTTCTGTGTACTGATGTCTACAGTGCATGTGTTTATCCTTATTCTTTGCTCTTGGTCTGCATGACCAGACTGTAACTCTTGTACAACGGCACGGACATAGGATTTGTGTTGTAAAAACATTCTCCGTTACCAAAGATGACAGACGGTTGTGAGGAATACGCTCTTCAAGAATCTTGTACTTTGTTTTATTTCATATTTCGTGGAGTGATTGGAATGGTGATTTGCATCGTTGGAATCACTGGAAATATTTTATCACTTCTCATTGTAAAGAAAGTGGAAAGAAAATCTGTTACATTATTCCTATTAAAATCCTTGGCTATAGTGGACTCTTTCATTTTAATAAGTTTTTCGTTCCAATACGGCATTACATCTATTTTAGACCATTTTCGCTATGAAAACTTCAGTAGTAGTGTTTACCTTTACTTTCGACTGTATGTCGGATTTCCCTTTTTTGTTGCATGTCTGACGAATTCAGCTTGGATCACGTGTCTTCTCACCTTTCACAGGTAATATCTAAATCATGTTTGTAATCAGTTTTTTTGTTTAAATTGTGAACCAAGGTCCATTATCAGAGCCGCAGCCAACTTTAGGATGGGGGTGGGACTTTTTCACATAAAAATACTGTCCTATTTCAAAATACACAGACTGGGATGCATGTTTCATTAAGACCTAAAGAATAGCTGCTGTGGATGTAACTCAATGCGAGTTAAACTCTCTAAACATTCGATTTTGCTGGACATTTTTTCCTTTAGGCCCTCGCCTGGCAAGGGTCCTGATTTTTGGGGCCACTGTCTTGGACTTTGTGTGACCGTCCCCTACATTTTTAAAACCAGAGTGGTTCTATTGCCAGCACTTGCTTTTGTGCATGCGGTGATCCGAAGGATCAAATCTGGTGCTGTTTTGGCATGTTTACAGCATGATTGCCTTTCAGATATCTCTCATGGTAGAAGAGTGGGGTAGTCAGTAGTGGTGCTCGACCCCAGGCTGTGTTTACTGAAGAGGCAGATAAAAGGAAACGGACCGGGAGATTTCTTGTAAACGATTACAGCAAAAGAAGACACACATATGATATTTTTTTTGTTTATTTGCAGATACCTAGGTCTTGTCAAACCTCTGACGAAATCAGCCCTATCCACCATGAGGGCAGTTAAACTACAGCTAGCAGTAGTTGTTGTGTGTAGCATACTGCTTGAAATACCCAGGTACCTTGAATATTACATTGTGGAACAAACCTGTGACGGTCACACATTCTATGCACGAAGAAGCACAGGCCTCATGGATCATGATTTGTATCACATCGTGTACAGATCTGTATTATATACAGGATTGAAAAAATACATTCCTCTTTTAATTATATCTGTCATAACATTTCATTTGGTAAAATTTCTACTGGCAAGTAGAGACATCAGGAACACAGTTTTATCTAACAGCATCCATGTTCAAGGTGAGCAAAGAAACATGCCACTGGATCATCTTACAAAAGTGCTAACGATTATAGCTCTGATGTACATCATTTGTTTGACTCCAGGATCCATTTATCCAATTGTGAGACTTTTTGTAGATGATGGCCACTGTGATTCAGCCTTTAACTATTTTGTACTGATTTCAGACCTACTTGGGCTGTTGAATTCTTCATTAAACTTCTTCATTTATTACGTAAACATTCCTACATTTAGAAAATACCTTAGAGATATGGCTAAGAAGTGTTGTACAGTGCAAATGACCCAGGATTCATATGTTGTGCAGTCCACATCCATTTGGATGTAGAAACTTCTTTCCGACGAGGAATTCTTACCAAAATGGAAAATATTTCATAAATTTTATACTTTTGATAATAACTAAAGCCACAACTCTGTTTAGGTACATATGAAATATATTTAGCTTTTAGCTCAGAATGGACAGGAAGAAGCTGGGGTATAAAAATGAACACAGTGGTCAGTCAGGTACGAACTGAAAGTTAGTAAATGCGATGATGATATACTGAGAAAGTAGTACAAAAGTATTAGAATTTTTCACCACTGCTTTAATGTGGCAGCACATGACAAGCAACCGAACGGGAGTATTACTCGTTTCATCCTTATTAATGTTTTATCGCGACTCGACTGCTATAACCTCAAGGCCATGAATTTCCTGCACTTCCTTTTATCCAAGAAATTGTACGATATTGATCATGGTTGAAGTGTCATAAACTGGGCACAAACATAATTAATCAACTTGTGAGTGTAATTTGACTTAATTAATAAATAAGATAAGGTAATAACGTAGAATTCTTTGTGCTTTCCTTATTCTGATGACTCGTGTATGGTGTTGCTATTTGTTTTCTAGAGTAAAACCTGTTTAACAGATTGGTGTAACTTTTTTCTAACTATGACTTGTAAATCAATTTACATGTTTAAGATGGATATCCCAGAATAAAGACCTTAACGCTTAAGCACAAACCAGCATATATACATTGCAAACCTTCCGTATCGTCTCAACTAGCCAATTGGCTCCGTCGGATCTCTCGGTCATTCTCACCAAAATTTTCACATTCATAGTTAGAACCCATTGTTTAGTTTGTAAGGAGCAGCTAAAAGAAAAATCTTGACAGAAAATATAACAAGATCAAGCACCATTTTTTGCTATCAAAATGTGTGTTTTTGGTACAAATGCATTTTGGGCATACAAATATAGAATTTTCATCAGATTAATTCTACAACTTTACCACTGAAGTAGAATGTGACAATTTCTGGCAATTTTTGGAAGCAAAGATGTGTTTAATCCAGCTACAATAGCTCAACAACGTCTAATGATCAATGCTGATAAAGTAGGTAGTTTAACCTAATCTAATAAAAGAAAAACCGGACCATTAGAAACAATTTGACGCGGTTGTTAATTGATACAACTTATTCTACTCGTGACTGTAACTTTATAGATTCTCTAGTGTTGTGTACACAAAACAAAAACCCAGCTTCTTGTTTCATTGCGAATAAGGACATCTGACAAAAATGTCTTTTGTTTTTGTAGTAATCTTTTCTTTCAATCTTTTTTTTTTTACCAATTTTCAAAAGTTAATGAACCTGAGACTTAAACAATTATTTGTCAGCTAATTTAACGACTTTAGGTTTCTATCTAATTTGTTGGACAATAAGAACCTGTTTACTATACAAATAAAATTTAAAATATTCGTGAATGAATTTAAGAATTTTACCAATCAGTCTACTAATCATTTTAAATTTTTTTCCAGTTCTGAAAAATACCACAAGCCATCATGTAAAACAAATGTACATGTGTCTTGACCTGATATATCTCAGTCCTGTAATTGATTAATCTTCTTGCCAGAAAACAGCTTCAATACAAAAAGATATAGAGCTTTCTCGTGAGATTTGTGACAATGATTAATTTATTATGATTTTTTGCTAACCAAAATAATGGTAACATGAGCTTCCATTCCAGAGAAGGTGCAGCCCAGCATATATGTTAGAAAACAGCGCATTCAATTCTGGGCTACATGAAGGAAATTTTCATAAACACCTCTTCGTTTTGGAAAACATATACTTGGTGACGGTTTTGAGCTGAAAGACATGACATAGCAATGCTATTTTCGTGGAGATAAAAAACGTTTTTGGTGGAGCCCGGCCATAACAATTGCATTCGTCCAAAACGTCATGCCAGTTATCGTAGACGCTGCATTTTCTTAAACAGCAGCAATGCCGCTGGGTACAATTATATTACCTGGGTATGATATTATTCCTACATCTTGCAAGCAACTCTTGAAACACAGTCTGGACGAATGTTTTCTTTTCTATTTCATTCTGTGTGGGACAATTGGAGCCACAATCTGCATTGTAGGAATAACTTGTAACGTCATTTCATTATTGGTGATACGGAAACTTGAAAAGAAATCAATCATATTATTTCTATTGAAATCCCTAGCAATTGCTGACTCTATTTACCTGCTGGGATATTTCTTTAACTGGAGTTTGACCTCATGGTTGAATTTTTTCGGACTGGATGAGCTAATGTATGGAGGCTATAACTACGGATTGATATACGTAATATTTCCAGTGTACAACGCTTTTCTTACTGTATCCTCGTGGACAACATGCTTGCTCACAATTCATAGGTAAATCAACAGTCACATTTAACTTGAATTTGATTTTCTTGTTATATGTTTTTTGATAAATTGAATGGATCCCATCGATTGATATATTTCGATGTATATTTAAAAACATTACATTCTTTCGTAGCTGTATTTTAAAAATGGACCAAAAATGGTATTTCCCTTGTATCAGGAACTGCACTGATTATGGTCACGCATACTGATATCAGTATACCATGTCTACCAAAGTTGTATCACTGCCATACCATAAATGGCAGACACACCCAAAATGGTACTGGTGTAGCTCTTACCTAAGTAGGTGAATTAGGTGGACATTGAATTTGGAAAAACCTCCATAGACTACAACAAAAACAAATTAGCGATGCACAACTCAAAACAATGGATTTACATTACCGAAGGACAACCGTTTTGTTATCACAAAGCAAATGTATTAGCTAGAGACAAAAGATATCCTGATATTTAGTCTTTTACCTTTTCAGATATATTGGAATGGTTAAATCCTTCAATTAATTAAGATTTTCAAACTTGGAAATAGTCAGAATCCAAATTGCACTAGTTGTTAGCTTCCATGTTGGAGATTCCAAGGATGTTTGAATACAAAATATGGGGAATTCCCTGTCATAACAAGACGTTGTTTGTACCCATAACAACTGAACTTACATATAATGATGTGTATCAGATTCTGTACAGATCTATCCTGTATGCCAGCATGAGAAGATATATACCTCTACTTGTAACATCAATACTCACTTTTCATTTAGTAAGATTTTTACTTGTTTAAAGAAAAATCAGAAGGACTATCTTAAAAGGTAGAATCTGCATCCAAGGGGAGCAGACTGATATACCGAGACTACCTGACAGTGCCCTAGTGTACATAGCGTGTCTGTTACCTGGAGCTGTGTACCCTGTCTTACGACTTTTTATGGAAACGGAACCCTGCTATTCCGCCTTTGTCTACTTTGCAGTAACAGCAGACACAGTGTCTTTATTGAATTCCGCATTGAATTTCTTCATCTACTGTTTGAATATTCCAGTTTTCAAGAAAAGTTTAAAAGTTCAAAATGTGCTGTAAGATTAAGAAATCACAGGATTCCTATGTTGTACAGTCAACCTATATGTAGAACAGTCATGGATGACGAAAAGTACAGACAGTGGCGTTTGCAACGGGTAAATTAGCTTCAAATTCTTGAAATCTTACAATTTTTTAGGCAAAATGAGAAAGAACTTCAGTAGTTTCACTTGATTACTCCATTCTTCGTTCAAAAGTTTAAAGCTGGAATCATTAATGAAAAAATAGTCATGACGATAGATAACAACGGTGATGACACTAAGAATGGAAGTTATTTTTAAAAATACTGTAGTATTTTAGTTTTATATTTCTGGGAACAGCACCATAGGTACATTAAGGTATTTTTATGTATCTTTGATAACACAAAATGAATTTGCTTTGTGTCTTGTCTTTGTGCAGGATAAATTTAGCAAACAAACAGTCAAATGTAGTGATAAAATATTCCGTTTATTATTATTACTATCATTATTATTCGTTTTGTTATGTAACAAAATGTATGATACAAAAGATGACATTCCTAGTTTTCAGTGGGACAATTGAGACCAACACACATGTATTACATTTTTGTTCTCCATTAAGATACTGAACTGATTAGGAATTATTTATTTTCGTTTTTACGTACATCAACTCTTCATGGATAAATGTTTTCTTGTTAATCTTGTTAACAGTTTAGAACTTTCACTTTTTATCCACTGTGAATATCTAAGGTATCCGTTATTTTGGAAAATGCATAAACTTTCTTCAGTTAAATAGTCTAGTTGAAGAAAAAATTGTTCTATTCATTTGTTACTCAAAAGGAAAATTGTCATTTTCTGGAAATTATCATCAGTTATTGCATACGATGGAAATTTGGGTTGATATGTAAAGACTCCAGGCAAACTTCACAGTCGCCAACATGGTCAGCACCACGATTTAAAGTATCATATTCAACGTGTAGTATTCATTAGAGAAGAAATCCACAAGATTGTGAACTAAAATTTTTTTAAATGTTTGTATTTTTTGGAGAGAACTTTTTACACGTTTTCCAGCTCAATACAATCAGTGACGAAGTTATAGATGGACGTCCAGAGGATCTTCATCTCATTGTCTGTCGCAAAGTGTCCGTCGTGGTCGATGAATACCTAATGAAATCATTTAATGGTTAAATGGTTACTCGGAGAGTAATTGTTCCCTTCATATACAATGCAACACTTGTTGCCATGACCCTAATGCAAATGACGTCTCCAGTGAACTCATAATCTGCACACCTTTGGTAAGTGGCCAAGTGTCAGGATTGGGTCCAAATAGGACAAACTCATCACTTAGCTACCTATTGCTCAGGTAGCAACAAGGTCTCAAAAGATTAACGTTTCATTACAAGATTTCCTTATTGACTGCACATTGAAACTAATCAATAGGCTCCATCGTAACTAACAGTGTGAAACCCCCGAGAAAAGAACTTGGAGAGCAGACGGATTCAATTGACTGATTGAGTTAATTGGGAAAGCTTGCAAAGTGACCCTTATATTGACCTATGTTTTTACCCACACGTTTGACATGTATGTTCTTGAACATTAAAGTTAATTGTGGGGAAACGAAGTATAACATAGTTTTTGTGACTGATTAGTATCATTTTTCTTTTACCTTTGATGAATATGGCGCACCGGCCGTAAGGAGTGCCTCCATCAATGTGGCTGAATTCTGGTACGGGAACTCAACTACAAATACAAAGAGAGAAAAATTAACATGTATGAGCTGTTTTCCTATTCTCCCATTGTATTTTTTTACCATAATAGTTGGTTCGTACAAAACTGAGGTGTACTGGTGATTCACGTCGGTACTAGGGCCACCCTAAGTAAGATTGCTGTTACATTGGCCGATTTTTACCCCGATTACGAGAGCGATTCATATGTAAAAACTATGATATCGTCGCAGATAATCGGCTTTAAATCGTCTAATGTAACATTACTTAAATTCACACAATTAAGAATGTTGTTGCGTCGATTACAGCAATTAAAATTCATAACTCCATTACAGAAAATTGCTTTTGTTACGGCAAAATAGTCTAATCTAAATTCAATCTCTCCCGACCTTTAGCAATGACCCTGAACTCTGCCTGTGTCCAGATATTGTTGACCTTGTAACTTGTCAGTGGCCTTGTGCTCACTGCACGATTTAAACGTTTAAAGAACATTTCCTCTACCGGTGTTCGTGTTTAACAATACTGATGCTGTCAGTGTAACTCAGGCCACCTACCGTCTAGAGTACTTCCAGCGATGAAAGTTCGTTTTGACGCAAAGTTACTCGCTCTCTGTGATAAATCTGTTTTCTACAAAGGAAACAAAATTACATGTAAAACAACGTGTTTGATACATGCCAGTCGTCAAGGTTCTGTTTCTTAAAAGTTAAGTATTCTTGAACCATTCTCAGACCTAAGGTTCTGAAACAAGATGTTCCAAGAAATGCTGTCATTTAAGAATGATTATTTTCATTAATAACTGCACATTTCAACTCTACAGCTAAAACTATAGCTAATTAATACCCAGAAAACTCCATCTCATTAGTCTCGTCCGAAATCAATTTGTAGGGATACTGTATTTTGCATTGGATCAAATTGTTCTAGCTGCATTTTTATTATTTTTGTTGGACAAGGGATCATTTGTGGGGACACTGATTACCACTGTATTGGATTTAGTGTGACCTTTCCCATGGGTTTTAAAGCCAGGGTGGGTCTCAAGCCAACATTCTTTCTTGTTTGCATGCGGTGATCTCAAGGCGACGTGAGGTCTGGTGCTACACGGAATCACAGTGATGTTATTATAATTAAACACCAGATGAATACAAACATGCCTCTCAATGGAAGGCTGAACCGCCCACTTTGCAAAGTCATTAAAATGCCATGAACATTAAAACATGAAAAAATCATAAAAATGCAACAGATTGACCTTCAAATGACCTTGACCTATATTTGACCTTGACTTTGTATATTGCTCACCAATATTAAAAATATGTTATTGATGGATTAAGTAAAAAATAGGACACTTTTTGTCCTTGTGACCTTGAACTTAACTCAATGACCTTTGTACTCAAACTTGACCTAGATATTATAAAGATGTACCAAAAATTAAGTTTCTAGGTCAAATGGTTCAAAAGTTATAGCCCGAACAGACAGACACACAGACAGACACACACACATGACTGAAAATATTACCTTTCCGCATACGCGGACGGTAATTAAATAATTGTTGTCATTAACGTAACAACTGTGTTACTTACGAGATATTCCTCTGGATATGAGGCGTAAAGATTCATGTATCTCTCAACAAATCCAGCCTCTGAAAGCAAACATAAACTTGACTTCATAATAACACTTGATTGATTTACAAAGTTGTGCCTGGTGTGTATGTTTAACATGATGTATCAGTAGTGTATCAGTAGTGGACAATAGAAGAACTAAAATACTTTAGTTCGCTTTTGTAACAATTCATCATGATGCATTAACCTTGTGATAGTATGTTGACAGTATTCATAATTTCGCATCCATTATTTGTCTTCAACTGTTCCTGTAAAACAGACATCAACACACACACACACCAGGGGCGGATCCCGTTGGGGGGCGCCCGGCCCGTTGGGGGGGGGGGGTGCCGACCCTATTTTCGCCCAAAATTTAGCGAAAAGTGCATGAAAACGAAGAAAATTTGGGCCGTTGGGGGGGGGGAGCACATGCCGGTGGCACCCCCTAGATCTGCCAATGCACACAGCCCCACATTGGGGCTATGTCTGTGTGTGTGTGTGTGTATGTGTGTGTGTGTGTGTGTGTGTGTGTGTTGCAAGGGTATAGGAAGGTTCTAGAGGGGATACCCATTAGTTTCAATTTTTGGGAATATTGGGGATGGCACTAAATGACAGCATAACACTAGATGGAAATGACATCAGAGATGACATCACAGGTCATGTGACCTTTGTGTAATAATTTAAAGTACATCATTACATATCGTTATGTCATTAGTATTTTGCACCATGGCACCAACTAGTGTGCGTCCGCAACTATGTTATGACGAAATACCGTTATGACGTCACGTCCGCCTTAAATCGATATAAAACAGCGTCCGCACGTGCTGCATCTTCAGAAGGAATTAAGACGTTGAAGGGTGCACATCTATATCACGTTTCTAGTTGCCTCAGGTAAATATC